>VUQR01023056.1:43104-71859 GCA_015108515.1 Hemichromis elongatus | reverse complement strand
TACATGCACCACTGATAAGCCTCACTCATCTGCAGGCTCACTGAGGGTGATCCGTCCAGACAAGGGGAGACGGTACCCCAAACCGGAATGCCCACAGGCTGAGTGTTATCAGCCAGGCAGTAAGCGGGTGTTTAGCAGGACCCCGATAGCTTGTCCTCACCTGGCCTCGGGCACAGAATCAAACTCGCTGTCAAAGAATGATGAAGTCAACACAGGCAGTCTGCCTTGGGTTAACGGCACTAAAAATGAGGGTCAGGACTTCTATTATGGACCAGCGCCTTATCAAACTCAGAACAGTCATCTGTCAGTCACCTGACTTACCTGCTATCCATCTGAGCAAGTCTTTAATTAAGAATGACACGTGTGGACTACACGTGTGGACTATCTTTGAAGTGCAGCTGTGCAGTCATTTTCTTTTGTGTGTGTGTGTGTGTGGAAAATAATACGGATGCAGTGGTGCAGGTCAAAGCTGACAGATGTCTAAAGGGGAGAGATGTTTGCCCAACCTTGTCTGAGCAGATTTCTAAAAAAAATTTCAAAGTACGTAGCTTGTTTTATTTTTATTTTTCTCTGGAGCGGCTGTTCTTTTCTCGGGCCTCAGCCACTTCACCTCTCTCTTTCACCCCTTGTTTCTCTATAGATCAGCCGGTTATTAGCTCTTTGTTACCTCCTTTTGGTCTCTCACATCCTTATGCATCCTATTATCTCCAGCTGCTTTTCTTTCTATACGAAAAGCTCAATGTACACTCGAGTGGGCCGTGAGTAGTTTTCCTTTTTTTCCCCTGCCCCTTTCATCCATCCTCCAGTCTCTAAACCCACCTCTCACTGCCTTCGCCTCTTTGTTCTTGTTTTCAATTCTTTGCTGGCCCCATCCCTCTTTTCCTATTTTTTCTGCCAATGGACTGATTTCTTTTTATCCAGGAGCGCAGCAGATTAACAGATATTGTATCATGGCCAAGACAGGCAAAGCCCCTCTCTGTCCCTGACATCTAATTAATGGTAATCCTTTAATCTGCTGCTTGTAGTGCAGACCCCTTGGTTGCTGTCCCATTTGCAGCAACAGAAACAAGTATGAAGAAGAGAAGGAGAAAGAGTGGAGAGGGTGGGTTTGCTCACTCAGCAGGTCGACCTGGGCTGCTCCGGACAAAGACACAATGAGAGATAAAGTCCTTTTCATTTCTAGGGATTACATGTATTTCATTTGTACGCTATACCTGTATGCAAAAGCTGTTGCCGTGCAAAGTAAGAAGTATAAAATAGGTTTTTGCATGTTATATATGCGAAGTGTATGCAAATTTACCATTTATTGGCGACACGAATTATGTTTACACACCTGCATACAAACATGTGCGTGCAAACAGAGCTTAATCCCCAGCAATGCCGGCGCACAGATGACATCTGTATTTATGGCATCGGCCCTGTGCTGTACACACAAACACAATGTAATTAGCAACAGGGAAGAGAGAAGCAAATCCTGTCATCTTGATTAACTTAATTAATAGATATAAATAATCACCTTCAGACTGTCTTCATTTGTTAAGCAATAAAACCGGGTATTAAAACCTCATCTTGGCTCTGTCATAAACAATATGCAGCCTCTCTCACTCTCTCTCTCTCACGGTGACACCCCAGATGGTGTTTGGATGTCATCTAACGAATTTGTAGCATAGGCTTAATATGGCAGCACTGTCTCGGACTTCTCAGAAAAAACAAAAAGAAGGATGCCGGAGCTCCTAACAGCCAAGTTCATGAGACAAACTTATGTATGAGCAGACTGCAATGAGTAATCCGCTGCAAAAAAGTCTCTTACAAAAACAAATGATCACACTTGTACCATCTGCATTATATTCTTCATTTGCTGAGCAGACAGGACGTTCCCTTCCAAGATTGAACACATTTTTAGTTTTGGGCATTCACTCATTATCATACAGGTCCAATTAATCAACACCAAAAATGTAGTAATGAAAAGAAGACTGGCTTCTTGAGTGTTTTTAATTGAAGGAGCTACAAAGATAGATCAAGTTGCACATACATGGGCAAACACAGGAAGAACATTGCAGCTATTAGTCTAACATTGTATCCGAACATAACCGCCGATCTGTGGGTGTGTCTGTATGCACAAATGCACCGCATTCAGTTTGTGTACATCAGCCGTGTTGGCACACATTCGCACAAAGCAACAGAAGCGGTTCAGATACCCGCAGACAAAAGCTGTGATTAATGCATCAGGCACACCGCCCTGCTGTAGTAGGTGTCTGTGTCTTAATCACTCTCTCAGCGTGTTTCATTAGCTCTTGGAGGTCTCTGATGAATGGACTGGCCCTGAGTCTCCCAGCATCTCTGGCGGTGCTGTCACCCAACAGACTCTGCTTCTGAGGTGCTAATCGATCCCACCCCCTCTTCACCCATAATACCCACCCCCACATGCAGAGAGCCCCACCACAGATTGGCAGGTGTGTCTGTCAGGTTGTTAAAGATATGATGTTCATGACTGTCAGTCTGCTCCTGAATTCATTAACCTACATTTGAAGGATAATTCAGGCACCGGTTGTTGGCCATATGTGCTTTGATTGCTGGATTCTTTCCCACTGCTGGGATTTAGTGCCAGGCGATGGGCAGTTTAATAACACATGCAGATGGCCTCTGGTGTTTCTTCATTCTTACTGCTAGTCTCTTATCCTAAACTCATCTGGGAATGCTGAACTCATGTTACACTCTTAAGATGCTGCACTTCATTTGTAATATACTGTAAATCCCTAAAAATATGGCACCAGTTATTTTAATTAAGCTGCACATCCAATTATACAGTATATCTTACTTTATTGCACAACTACTGCCCATTATGATGTTATATAATGGGAGTAAAACCAAATTACTTAACTGCTTGATGCGCATTGCATGTTTTTGCCACATCTTGGTCCACTCTGGGAGGCTCCATCCTTTTATAATCTCTCTGTACTTTCTCCGCTTGACTGTAAACATGGCACCTGAGGCTTTCAGGTGCTGTTTCAGCTAAAACTTGTATAGACCCGAGGGCAATCGTCTGCTGGATCTTTAGTAGAGGAGTATTTTGAAATTTGGAAAAAGACAGAAAGGGATGTTGATCTCTTGCATTCAAATGTGCCTACATTATCGGAATAAATGCCGCGTCAGGATATGTTGTGGCCCATTACCTCCTGTTCTAAATTCTGTAGCAGAGATTGTTGCTGAGGAAGGCACTGGAGTGTTGGGGCTTGGTGCTGGCACATGGGCCACAGAGTTTGCCAATTCTCTCTCTCTTTTGCCACTCTCTCAGTCCACAATGCCGATGGGACCAGCAAGAGCAGGAGGGGAGGAGAGGGAAAGCCACAAGCTGGGGGCTACAGGAGGCTGCCTGGACTTGGATACTTTCAACATGTTTTGAATTAAACCTACACAGCACCCTGCTATGCGTTCATCCTCTCAAAAAAGAGCAGAGCAGGTTCATGCATGCCAACATCCTTCATCATTTTAAATTTCAACTAATAGTAAACAAATGATTTTAGTTTTCATAGATAGATAGATAGATAGATAGATAGATAGATAGATAGATAGATAGATAGATAGATAGATAGATAGATAGATAGATAGATAGATAGATAGATAGATAGATAGATAGATAGATAGATAGATAGATTGCTTAAATTGTGGTTGATTCTCGGCTTTCATGTAAGACACTACAAAGTAGGTTCTGTCCCAAACCTATAATATAACGAGAAGCACTCAAATTGTGTAAACCTACAAAAGCGCACAAAACACAGTGGAAGTTGGAAAAAAACACCCCACCAAAACAGAGAAAGCTCACAAAAAAAACACAACATAAATATAACACAATGGAAGTGGTTTTGTGGAGACATAACATGATGGATGACGCTGAAAAATGACAAGCTAACAGTAAACTGCTAACAATAAAAGGCGAATAGCAAACATGTATCTACAGTATTATATGAATCACGAGATTAAAACACACATTTGCATCTTTTTTCCCTCACAATTGTCACAATGAATGCTCGGCTTCTTTTAAGCGTGTCTCGGTGGAGTCTTTCACATTTTGATTTTGGGTTCTGTCACTTCTGCAGCTGTTCCTTCATCTTATTGTCTCCCCAAAAACACTTCTGTTGTGTTTTGGGGGCTTTTACGGCACTTTCTATTTCCTGGCATTTTCTTAAGCAGCAGTGTGTGTAACCTCTCAGCTATTTTGTAATATTTAATTTTTACTTTAACTTGTTAGCTACTGTCTTACTGTCTTGGAGTAAGTATTCTGATTCTGATTAAAATTAATAAAAAGTAAGAAGCCAGTTTAACTCAGTGGGTTGAGAGGGCGACTACATGCAATACGGTTCGAGTCTCACTTGTGACCCTTCGCCACATGTCTTCCACCATCTCTCTCTGCCCCAGCTTTCCTGTCCTTTCTTTTCTGCGTCTATCAAGTAAAGATGAAAAAGGTCCCCCAAAAAAGAATAAAAACTAAAATTGAAAATTTAATTATTGGTAATTAATATGAGTAAAAAAGTCTTTGATCATAAGTTTATTTTGTTTATCAAAAAATTCCTTTTCAGGAACATTATACGTGTCTTTCAGTTCTGTAATTAAATGGTTATAACCTCTAAGTCTAATGTACATAACAAAGTCATAACCACCATATTTCTTAAACAGTCCCAATAAAAACAAAGGCATTTGAATTTTAAGCATAGTTTTAAAGATAAGAGACATTTTATGAAAGATGTCTTAAAGAAATTTTGACCTTATTCAATCACGAAAAGAGGTCAGAGGTCCAAAGTAACATATATATTAAAGCTCCCCATATAGCTTTCCCCATATGCCTATATGTTGTCTGTGCCAAAAATACTAGAAACATAGGTCCTATTTAGATCTATTTATGACCTTGAAGAAGAGGTCAAAGGTGTAACATAACATGATATTTTAAATCTTGATGTGTTTTTTTTATATATGTTGAAAATCATTGGGGTGCAGTGACTTTTAAAGGAAGGCAAGCAGAGATTATTATTATTTTTATCATGTTTTCTAACCCCATCATGGTCAGAGCTGCTGTCCTTCACCATCAACTCCATCTTCTCTACATCACACGTGTTGACCAAGGCATTTAGTGACAGGGAACTCATCTGTTATGATGCTAAAGCACTGAAGCTGATTTACTTGCTGATGCCAACTGTGTTTCTATATGAAGCGCAGATGGTAACTGATCTAAGAACACTACGAGCTCACACACTGCTCTTCAATTTGTTAGGATCAAAGTCCAGCGGTATATCCACAATACATTTGCCCAAACCAGCAGAAAAAGCTGCTTGGCCTCTCGGCTTACCAAACCTACAGTCATTGTTAACAGAGGATGGGCACGCTCTCAAAACATAGTGCTGCAGTTTTCTATGAGATTGAAATAATCAAAGGTTTCGGCGACAATAACTTACTGCAGCTGCAAAATGGCAGTAATGTAAATGATGGATGCACATATTAACAGACAGGAGGAGGAGGAGCTTCATGACAGCACAATCTGAGGTGAAACAAAAGAGATCGCTTTGATTTGGTACATTTTAATCTATGTCTATTTTTAAATTTGGTAGGGCAAGCACTGCTGCCTTGCTTGTCCTGACAGAATGCCATTATTAAAAACAACACTTGTAAGAGACAGAGTCAAACTCAAGACAATTAATCATTAAGTTCCCATGAAAATCTAAGCACAATTTAATGGATTGTTAACATGATCCCAGGCTACACGCCTACAAAGTATTATCAGAATTAATTCCAAACTTTTTGCACTATTGTGTTTGCTGTCTGAATGACATCCACACCAAACTACTGTATACTGTAACTCTTTGGCAGTAATTGTTCCTTCCCATACCAAAAATATATCCCGAATCGTAACTAAATATTTAAGTGGACCCACTTTAATCATAACTAAGTTTAAAGCTTCACATCATAACATAATTCTGAACCTACCCCCTCAGCTCAACAGAGCTTTATAGTGTATTTAACTTGTTGCTTCTGATTTCTCGCCTACAACTTCACTATTATGGCTCATTTTGTTCAGTCCCATATGTGTTGTTTTCAGTTGTTTTCAGTAAAAAAGTTAAGCAACAGACAGACAAAGTTATCAACTAACTGGGAAACACAGTAAAGCATTATGCAACCGTAGTGTCAGGTATGTCCCTAAGTATGCTGATTGAGGTTTGAACAATTCTTCTCTGTATCTTTTGAAATATCACAAATATGGTACAATAGCACGAACATTCAGCCTAGCTTCCTAAGTTGTTGCGATAATGTAAAAGAAAAAAATCAAGGTCCAAGAAATGTTTTCACTGTAAAACTGATGTCAGGACATCAACTACAAATCAAGTGAGATTAAACAGCTTGCATTTTGAATTTGAATCCATCAAGGTTTGTCATCTGGAAAAACAAATGTTGTTGTGAGAAATGTGCATAAATATCAAAGTGATGTCTGTTTCTCCATTCTACACAATGATAAGTTTGTTTGTCTGCTGTTTTTCCTTTTTAACATATTCATATTCTTAATTACTTTATTTGAATTTAAAATCCAAAAAAGCTTAAGACAGAATGTGTAGGTGATCTAACGCTGTGTGTGTAAATGAAAAGACAAACTTCCCTCGAAGGTCTTTGAGGACTTTTTTTTGCCACCCACAGCCACAGTAACCACCAGTGTGAAGGACGGAGCATTCACAGGGTCTCCGTGCTGCTCTTAGCATATGCAATGGTGAGGAAATAAACACTCACACTGTTTTTCTTGTACATATGCCCTAAGCACCTACCTAAGAGGGTGTAAACACGTTATCATTACCAAAAAGATCCAGCATAGAGTTGTTTTGTTTTGCTTGCTTGTTTGTTTGCGGGGGGGTTAGTGCCTTAACATTTATAACCAAAAACAATAAAAGTGCAGAGATCAAAGTGAACGCGTACCAAGAAGCATGCTAAATATAGGTTGGAAAATAAGCCTTGTACTGCTTCCAGCAACATCCTTGAGCATTTCCTTTTTTAGGTTAATGTATACAACTTTAAACACCGTGCTGAAGCTATCACTCTGAAGCTATCAGGAACAGTTAGAGAGCTTATGAAGCACACCGGCAAGGTTATCTTAGTAAAACTAAATAAAATCGAATGTGCTCATAAACAAACTAAAATAAAATAGATTTAGTGGTAATGTCATTGAAAGGTCTACATGACTATGACTTAATCTGACCTCGTTAAATCTTTTCCCTGACAAATCCTCCTCTTTTAATAATTAGAAAGGGTAAAATGAATGAAAACTGAAAGTAACTAAATTGAAAAACTAAAAATTAAAATGAACTGTAAAAAAGATTTCTATAAAACTGCTGACAGGGCATCAGCCATACATAAAGTCAGTTTAAACCGTTGTGACCCAGATCCACTCTGGAAACTAACTATAATTAACCGTAACTGAAAACAAATACTCAAAGCCACTCTGAGAACTAATTATAAAACACAAAACTTAAGTAACTCAACACAGCAATTCTAATTTACATCAGTCAAAGACAAAACCTACACTTCAGTGACAAACACGGTTCTGTGTTCATTGACTTATACACATCAGCACATTAAGATCAGAGCGACAGCATCCCACTACTGAAAATTACAATTACAGCTTCAGTTTGAGTGACCGGGACAATACTGATGAGCTGATACTGAGACATCATGCACCTCACTGACTGTAGATGAGCTGAGTTTATGTATTCTACTTTGTAGCTTCTCTAAAGTCTGTAAGAAATGTAGTTGATAAAACTTATCTGCTGAAAATTTCTTCAAAATTTTGGCTGTTGGAGCTCAAAAATTCAGAGTTTACTTTTGCAGTTGAGTGTAGCAGGAAAATGTGACATGACTTTGACTTTGGCTCAATCCAAATATGATCCAACTATGTGTGTATCTGTGGAAGTGAGGCAGACTGCTACACCACGCGTCGACTACATGAAACTCCAACTTTGAAGACATGTTTTTCATGTTGGGTATGGGTTAAGGTTGGGGTAAGGTTAGACAAGGCTAAACCCTAATGTACTTGTAAAGTACTTGCTAAAGTAAGTAGATGTGCTGTTTTGTGATATTCATTTGGTAGCAGAGCAGCTGTATTTTAAACGAATGACCTCCATCATAAGAGTCCAGTATGCGGTTCTTCATGAAATACAGATGAGGACAGAGAGTTTTATTTTTTAAGTATTTCCAAAGCATTGTTAAACAATGAAATGGGTTTTTGACATAGCTTAGACATCTTAGTTTATTTTGGATGCTTAGATTATTTTACTTCATTCAAAGGATTACATTTATTTCACCATAACTGAAAGGGTCAAATTATTAGCCCCCCACCCCCAAATTTAATAGTCAGTTGTGTTTCCTTTTTGCTGGATAACAGCCTGCAGTCATATGTTGTAGTTTTAAACAAATGTCAGACCCAAAATGTCTTCTGGCATGGACCTTGGTCTTCAGTTCACCCCACAGATTTTCATTAGATTTCAACTCAGGGCTTTGTGCAGACTAGTAAGCAATGTTTACTTTGGCCTTCAGCAGGTGGTTCTTCATCAGGACTAACGTATGTTTTGGGGCGGCATTATGTTACAGGACAAAGTGATGACTCAGACTCAGTTTTCCTGCTGACTGATTTAGGTTTTATCCCCACCTGCTTTGTGAGCATCAACAATTCTTTGTCTTAAGTCTAAACTGATTTCTTTTGTTTTAGGCGTGATGCTTTCTCAAGTGACAGCTCAGAACCTTGCTAAAATTTTTAAAATGTGCGCAAATTGGATGATAACCCAACTAAAAAAATTCCCCTGTTTTAACACTGATTTTTATAAGTTTTGAGCTCAACATTGTACAGCAGTGCTACGGCTCAGTAAAAAGGTCAGTTTTTCAGGCGGTTAATAATTTTGAAAAACATTTTTTTCTGAAATTGGTATTATGTGCAAATAGAAATATTTTGTGTTAGTAAAGTTGTTTTAGCTGTCTCATGTATCTACACAAACCAACCAATAAACTATGGCTACATGTTATTTTTATAGCATCCAGCTGCAAGCTAAAAAAAATACCTGACGTTGTCATGACAGCACTGCAAGAAATCAAAAATTCAGGCTTCACATGATTTTTTTATTTAAAAAATTTGAATTATGGCAGCATACAGCCTCAGTGAAGCATTACTGAGTAGTTGGAAAAAATGACAAAGGTTTTGTGTTTTGTCTTTTTTTTTTTGTACGAGCATCAGAATGTGCTTTAATTTTGAAATGCTCCTGTTTTGAGGCGTTAAACATTTGCAACTGACCCAACAATTGTGTTAGAAGGTTAGAAAGTATTTGATTTTGGTGCTATTAAATTCTAAAAGGATGCATAAAGGAAACATTACAGGATACAAAGAGAGGAGCACTGCACCTCAACGCAGAGTTAGAGAGAGGCTGATTAAACAGAGTCTTGTAAAAATCCCTGCCTCTCCACTACCATGTGCTCCCTCTATGTTTTTTTTTTTTTTGCTTCTTCTTCTTCTTCTTCCCTGGTCTCCTGGCCCCATCACTCCTTCTCTCTGCTCATTTACTTTCTCCTCCCCCTCCCTTTCCCGTCTGTGCGCTCTGTGCTTCTTGGAGTCTCACCAATCCCTCTTGTTGTTTCACACCAGACTGTGTAGAAAACACTAAAAATATATGTGTTTGGTCCTGGCACTCCCAAAAGGCAACTTTATAGAGAACAAAGGAGATAGTAGGGCAGCTCAAATAACTCATGAAGAGAGAGAGGATGCTGCTCTTGGGGCTCTGTTGCCCCACTGAAGAACATTATTACTGGATTATTGATTTACAGCACAAAATGGATGGAACATAAGTAGGGTTAAGCTCATTAATCCCTCTCCCGTCTCTTTTATGAAAATGGACTTGTTATCAGTGATTATTCTAATGGATTGTTATGATCGAACACTTACTGTACTGTTTGTCAGCTGCCTTAGCAAAGAGCACGGGGATGTTGTAGATGAGTTTTTGGGACGTGAATACTGGATGAAAGCAGTGAGGAAAAGAGGTGTCTGTTAGAGTGAATGCACCGAAAATAAAAGCTCAAAACACAGACGGTGGAACTGCTGACATTCTGGTGACATTTGGTGCATTCAGTGGCATTTCGCAAGACATATGAGCACGTAGTTCAGTTCACACTCCTTCCATGAGATGGGACTGCACGGCAGTAATATGAGCTGCTGCAGAGTTTATACTTAAAATGATTTTTTTAGTCCCAGGGTTTAACGTTTAATTGCATAATGTTTGTCCTGATCTATTGTTTTGATGTAAATCTTTCTTTTATGAAGCCCAGTGAGTGGTTTAATTTACAGTAATGGAAACTGTATGACGCCCCAACCTCTATCTTTGTCTCCCTGCTTCTCTCTCTCTCTCCTCTCCTCTCCTGGATTCATGTACATCCATCAGGGAGTGCTCCAGTGGAGCGCAGCGGCTTTGACGATTGTCCTCATAAATTGTGTGTGTGTCAGGGTGCAGAGGGGCTAAGTGAGCAGTAAATAACAAAGGGTCCCGCCGCCATCCGTTCACCATCGCCATGTTTCCGGCCATGCAAGATTACCCAGCATGCCCCTGGAGGGGTGTCTTCTTCCTCTGTGTGATGAATGGACAAGAGGAGGGAGGAACAGGCCTTCACCACCCAGAGTCTGACAGATAAAAGGTGAGGTCCGGGAACCCTGCTGATTTGAATTGATGAGTGTCTTTATTTTGCTGTTGGAAAAAAACAAAAGGAAGAAGCTGTTTGTCTCCCTCTTTCTGTAATAACAGATCACTCGGCAGATATCTTTAACTGCCTGCATTCTTCACTGTCAGTCCCTTTTCTCTCAATCCCACTCACTTTCTCTTGCTCTCTTGTGCCCCCTTTTTTTTTCTCGATTTTTCCTCTGCTGCTTTTTCTGTCTCTCTATTGACTGTGCATTTATAACCACCATCTGGTCATTTATTTCTTCTCTGTGTCCTTATACAATATTCCATCCCTCGTCCCTCCGGTGATGCTCGTCTCAACTCGCTATAATGGCCAAAGCAGCTATCAACAACGCCATTAAGCCCGAAAGTGCCACTTATGACTTTTTTTTAATTCACAGCTTATGGTTCTATATATGAAACTCCTCTTTTCTTCGCCTTAGATTGATGTAATTGTTTCTAACGTTCAGTTTTTCCATCTTTATCTCTGTAATACCAGATCATTCTGGCACATTAATAAGCACAATTGCACTTTTTCTGACTCTCGATTCATCGCTATTCACCTCACCTTGCCTTTTTTTTTTCAGCTGTCCTGGTCACCTTGGTACTCACCATCACTACATCCATCTATCTTGATCAACCTGTCCTCTTCTGCTCTCCCTTTTATCTCCTATTTGCCAGATTTACACCTGGCAAGCTAAAATCACAATCCTCAGCGACACATGCTTTTGTTTTCCCATTTCCCATCTGCTAATACAGACTGTGACAGGTTTATTGTACATTCTGTGATTTCAGTGCAGCTGCTCCATTTAGTTGAAAGACATTTGGCTGGCATGTGAAAAAGAACTTAATGTTAGGGTTTGTGATAGTTTGGTTTGATGAGAGAGATGCAAGAGAGTTTTCTCTCCAAATGCTGACAACCATAAGAAAGAAGATGAATGTTTCCCAACCTGAGGTGTAGTTTTTTTTCCTGAGATATTCTTAACATGGCTTATGTAAGAGCTGAGTTACAGGTAGCCCTGTTAAATGTTGTCTCCCTTCTTCTCTGTTTCTGTATGGGAGAAAACTTAATGTCAAACAAAATGTGGGAAACAAAGTGTCAGGTTTTGGTGTTGAAGTTTACGAGACGTTCAAAAAAACACGGAGCATTAGTTATCATTAATTTCCCCGGGCTTTGCTACGTGACTCCAATAAGTTAAAATACTAAGAATGTTTCTTACCTCGCCGCTATAGGACGAGAATAACATAGACTATCTATAGATTTCCATATACGCACTGCATATTGCTCAGGGATCGATAAAGTATTTAATAGTTTGACGTGTAACCTTTTTAAGAATATTGATTTGTGCAGTGTTCTGCATGAGGGCTCAATTTGGATTGTATTGACTGTGGCGTTGTTTTGATATGGTGAGAGAGGGCCTCGGGCTCCGAGCAGACGCTCTCAACGCCACAGTTATTGAACCTCCTGACCGTCTCCCTACAAAGACAATATAGACATATCTATGTGGTCCCGGTATATTGTATCAACACTGCAGAGATATAAACTGAACTAGTTGCTCTACTCTTATTAGAACCAAAAGTGCTTAAAATGCTTCTCTCCAATATTAGTCCCATTAGTGCTGTGGACTGTCCTTCACCACTTTGTGACTACTGTTGTTTTCCTGTTATATTCCTGTATCTCCACTGACTGCTGTGGGTTTTCCCTTATTATTAGACCAAGTACATCTATATCTACAATTGAATACTGCATTTTATTTGGATGATATGCCGTATGGTTCTGCAACACAGATCCAAAAAGCAAAATATTGGTCACTCGGTGGAAGTCAAAATGTTCAAACTCTTGTCACTTTTAAAATAGTCCTTCACTTACTACTGACATATTTTAAAGGACAATGACTTCAATTAGATTTTAAGCAGCTTTGCCTTTAATTGAAGTCATTGTCCTTTAAAATATGTCAGTAGTAAGTGAAGGACTATTTTAAAAGTGACAAGAGTTTGAACATTTTGACTCTTGAACAACCAAGAGCAGGTTGTTTTGCTTTCCAAGCCAAACTTTTAAAAATTTGCATATAGAGCCGCATCAATTTCAACTTTCCTAACAACTCTAGAAAAAACTATATTAGCATATTTTTTGTCTATAGGTTAAGCAAATGTCTCAGTGAGTTTCAAACATGCTCAGAGGGAAATAGTAATTTACAAAAAAAACAGTTGGACACAGCTAGGTTAGTGCTGACGCACACAGAAGTAATAGTATATGTGGAGAAATAGCAGTTTTTATTTATATGGCACTTTTTATAAATTCAAGTTATAAAGTGCTTCAGGAAAAGCAAAATAAAACAAGTGTTAACGAAAAGTGTGAAGTTCAATAAACTAAATAAAAATATAACTCACTGACTGAGTGGAAATGATTTCTTTGGTCCAGTCTCTGGGTCTGGACTGTCTCCTTTGGTTTTCTGCTGAAACAGTAAGATGATATTAGCCTAAAATTTACTGGCACTAAGAGGTCAGAGACCTCGGCAACTACTGGAGGTGAAAGGCCATGAAAGGATTTGAAAGTCCTCAATCAATTAATCAATTGTAATCTATTGTAAATACATACTAGAAGCCTGTGTAAAGAAGGTCACGAGTGCTGTGATCCTATGTTTTCTGTTCTGCTTAAATAATGATGTCCTGATGGCAGCCTCACACTTAATGTACAGATAGAAATAATCTCATTGTGAAAAAGACCAAAACAGCAAACTGTTCCTTTAAAGTGGCTTCGTTTTAGCTAATTCTGTTGTGGATGATAAATGTTTGTGGGGGAAATATTTCCTTTGGTTCCCTGCTGAATGTGTACGTTTGCTCACTTGCAAAGAAGTGCAGTGGTAGTTTTATGGCAATTTTTATGGTCATTTTTATGGCAGTTTTTACTTCAGTAGAGAGATACAGAATATCAACCAAAAATCCAGAAAAAAAACACACATTACATAAATGTTACAAATGTATTATAATTTGCATGTCATTAAATGAATGATCCCTGAACAAAACTTGACCTGGTGAGCACAGCAGTAACATGTTTCTTGCAGTTGGTCACCAGGTTTGCACACATCTCTGGAGAGATTTTGGCCCACTCCTCTTTAAAGAAACTCTCTAAATCCTTCAGGTTTCTTGGCCACTGCTTGGCAACTCGAAGATTCAGCTCCCTTGACAGATTTTTATATGACTGAGGTGTAGAGACTGTCTAGGCCACTTCATGACCTTTATGTGTGTCTTCTTTATACACTCCTTTTTCCCCTTAAAGGTATGTTTTGGGTCATTGTTGTGCTGGAAGCCCCATCCATGACTCATCTTCAGTGGTCTGGCTGAGGAAAGATTTTCTAGTAGATGGATCCCGATCATAGAAATCAATTTATAACTTTTATGTAATGTTTTCTTTAGGTTTCTTTGATATTTTGTCTCCCTTCATTAAAATTAATTTACTATTCAAAAAAGAGACTTTTCATTTCTTTTTAAGGGTGCAAAATTACAAATAAAGCAGGCGATCAAGCTGGACCTAGCAATTATACTGAAAAAAAAGATTGGTTTAAATATTATCGTCTTTTACTCTTTTGTAAGGTGCCCTTGGGTTTCTTGAGAGGTGCTATACAAATCTAAGTTGTTATTAATATTATTATTAGGCTTAGCTGGTATGCTCCTCAAAATGTTGGAACTGTGTCTAGCTTCGGTTTGCAGTTTCCTTTTAAACTTTTCTTTGAAAACCTCTGTATCAATTTATTGATAACAGAGCAAAATTTCAACTCGGGAAAAGAAAGTTCAGAAAGGACTGCTCTTTATAAGGAACACAAAGAAGAACTAGATTAAAGTTTCAAGTTCTTTTGCAAACGGATAAAAGACGACATCCCAAATTGGTGTGGTATATGAGTGGCCTAAGATCGGGAGGCTCTACAGAGGGTGACTAAACACCAAAGCTCGTGACCACCACCGATCCAGCAGATGAGAGGTGGGATGAGGTGTGCATGTAGGGCCCAAAGGATACTAAAAGACTATACCCACACCGACTGTTGTCTGTTCACCCTTCTACCATCTGGCAAGTGACATAAAAGTCATAAATATTCAGACCAAAGGTAACTTTTTTTGACTAAGCTATTATATGAAGTGGAAAAATTTTAAAGTCTTGTATGCAGTCTGAAATTTCTGATGACTTTAGGGACCTTGGCTTCTTCCCTGCACATCAAAATTAAGCTCTGCTCCATCCAAAATAAAGTTGTAATAATGCTCCCACTAAGCGATCGGGCAGTTGAAGGGGTAAATGTGTGCGTTCCTTTCACCAGTATACACTCTTTAAGCTGTTACAGCTGTGAAACCTCATTTACTTTTAAGAGATGACCAGCTGGACTAGGTGGGATGTGTAAGCAATATCATATCTCTTCAACTCTCTTATCCCCTTTCCTCCCATTTCTCTCTCTCTGTCAGCCTTCCTGTCCTCCCTCTACCCTCCCACTGCTGACTTGGGCATCCGTGCAGAGGTAAGCAGCCTCCCTTGGCTAGAGGTGACCCCCCGGACCCTATTAACATCACACACTCTGAGTGGCCAAAACACACTCCCTAAATGAACTCTCCTCTCCCCCCTTGGCCACCATCATTGCCAGAGCCCACCGCTGGGTGAATTAGATTGCAGGCTTTTTAATATGGCTCTTAATGGTTTATAAATTGCGCGTAATGATTCCTCCTTTCCTCTCTCTCTTGCAGAGCTTTTTTTATGG
Source organism: Hemichromis elongatus (assembly GCA_015108515.1). Classification (NCBI taxonomy): domain Eukaryota; kingdom Metazoa; phylum Chordata; class Actinopteri; order Cichliformes; family Cichlidae; genus Hemichromis; species Hemichromis elongatus. Next base: position 56,393 of record VUQR01023056.1, on the reverse strand, counting down.
CCCCTTGACTTTCCAGGGGAGTGGGTGGGATTTAATATATGGCGGAGGAGGCGAAACTAGACCTGCACAGGCTTTCTGCCTGGCCTTAACGCTTCCCCTGGCTATAGAACGGGAGTCTTGGAAATAATGCTGGACGTTGATACTATCTGGCACGTAGCTACTCCGTCATGACGAAACAGTGTGATGAAATGCTCACCAGAGATGTACAAATAATCCGGCACTGTGTCGTGTTTGCTGGTGGGGAGCGGGCACAAGGAAAGGCCACATCTTAGGGAAAGATAAAAGTATACACCTCCCAATCAGGGGCTGGACCAAAAACATATGCATAGAAAAGTTTATTTTTTTATTTAGATTGTTTTCAGTTTTCTACCATATTATGGTTACTTTTAGGCATTTGAACTACTTAACTGGTAACTTAACTTTCAACAGTGGTAACCACCTCTCAGAGAGCCTGTCTGGCAGAGCCTTCAAAGTAGGCTTCTCTAATTTTAGCTAGACTATAAATATACAGAGAACTAATGAAATGACTATAACTAAACCCCAATCAATGGCAGTATTACTCTCAATGTAAATGTTATCATATTTTTAAACCTTATCAGGGCGGTTGGCATGGTATATTGAGCCTAAATAAAATCTAGTCAAGTACAAAGTGATCTTTCTCTGTGTACTTTCTCCTAAATGGTGTACTTGTATCCAGGAAACCTGAACTCCCCTTTGTTCTTACACATGAGGGAGGATGTGGTCCAGATATTCTCTTCTTTTCTTTCATTTTTTAAACAGCCTTTAAAGGTCACTGTGCACTGTTAGTATGGCTGGAGCTCCAGAGGAATGTTGGCATATGCACCTCATCTGCTTACAAGAGATAAGAAATAAAAAAATAAAAAATTAGTGACGACAGTCACAGTACACGGCATGATTGTGTTTTAATACACTTAAATAAATGAAATAATTATCCCGTTTATTAGGGCTTTTTCTCCCTGTTAAATTCACCCCAGCACGTCTTTCTTCCACCGGCCAAGAAGTGCTTCCAAACTGTCTGGAGGCTGGTACGCAGAGGTTTTCAATTCCTATTGCAATGTAATATGAACAGCAGCCAGCACAAACCCAGTGCGTTACTTGATGGTTCGTTGGCACTAAGTGAAATTCCAATTAACTGGCCCAAATGTCTACAGGGAGTGTTTGTCTGAGAGTGTGCTGAGAATGCAATTATTTTCCATCTTGTGCTTGGATGTCATCCGTGTGGTGAGCAGCAGAAAACTAGCAAAGGCAAGTTTTGTAAAGCTTTACCTTTCACTCCTCCACTCTGTCGTTGCAGAAGTATAAAATGTGATTCATTATTTGTGTCCAGTGGCCCACTAGACAGCAGTTACTGGGGGAGCACAAGAGAAAAATCATTTACATTGTGTGCAGTGAAGCCCACGAGGCACCAAACCTCAGCTAGACTCCCTTTTATGCGGCCATTGTCATAGTAAGGTGCAATGTTTGTAACAATGACTTCTACCTAACTAAAAGTCTCTTAGGAAGCAAGGCACCATGGGTAGTGGTGAAAAAAATACCTGCTACCAAACTCTTCCATCCAACTGAGAACAGGTGGAGAAGCAAAGCTCTGTAACTGCCCCATGCTGTGCTTTAAAGAACAGTTCAAACAATTTAGTTTGTCAAAGAGGGACTCCTGCCCTACTTTCCCTAGCTTTAAATCTTTAGCTATTCCCCGTCCTGCCTGCAGACCTTTACTGAGATGAGAACAGCTCCAGGGAAAGAAATTTGTCTACATAAATAAATGCTTTGGTGCTTAAATACTCTGCTGGATGAATGATTATGTTAAAGAAAACCACATAAGTTGAATGTTAGTCTAATGCTTGCACTGCTGATGCAATGACATGGCAGAAAGAAAAAGGGGGGAGGAATTGAAGTAGGATAAAGTAATGGCAGGAGGGGATGTGGTTTCCAAGGGGCAGACGGTGTAAAGGGAAAATTGAGGATATAGGAAATAATCAAACACTCAGGTGCACACACATAAACACACACACACAGAGAAGCACGGAGAGATGAGAAGCGGTGAAAGAAAGTGCTGATCCATGTTCCCTGTCTGGGAAGGCAAAAACAGAACATTGATTCTGCAAGATCCACAAATGAAAAATCCATGGGAGTAAGGAGCTCTTGGCCCTGCGGCAGAGACAGGGCACCAGCGGTCACGCTCTAGTATCGCAAGTGACACCGAGCCTAGGCCTCACACTAGGTGGTAGTGGGTAATGCTGGATCTGCTGGACAAGGGCCAAAGCTAACCTAACCAGCAGAAAGACTGCCTGAGAAAACAGAGAAGAGAAGATTTAGTTTTCTGGTTAGAAAAGAAATAAGAAGCCTTCTTTTCTTTTAGAGCAGTATCACAGTGACTGAATGGAAAACAGTAAAGTGCCTTATATTTTAAAAAGAAACAAACAGGTTATAATGAAAGCCTGAGTCTGGTCATTTATGTTTCTGTTTTGGTTGCCTGGTTGCTTAATCCTTTCATCTCACTGTTCTGCCAAAATTTAAGAAAACATGGTCACTCCCTCTACCTGTAACAGGGAGATAAAGAGGTCCTGCAACTCTATCTGTAGCTCAATTTGAAATCCCTCTGTTAAACCGTGGGTAGGGGTTTGGATTGTGGGAGGGAGGTCTTTTTTCCTCATTACCACCCTCTGTCACTACATGTACACACCAGCGACGCACTAATCTGTGTGATATGCTAATCTCTCAAACCGGCATCCACCAACCCTGACTACTTTAAGATTGCAGCCACACCTAAACGCACAGTGAGGCCAACGGGAAAGGAAGTAATTAAAGCATGCCCTGCAGGAGCCTGCCTGGGCCTGGCCTGGAAGAGCTGGGACAGCACCAGCACTTTAGGTGGATATCCACTGCGGGAAGAGAAAAAGGATCCCTAGGGAGAGGCAGATCTGTTTAGTCACTGGCTCTGCTCTGGTTCCCCCTGGGGTAGTCCCTACCCCCAGCAGACAGGATAGCAATCAGACATGCAGGGTGTGGAGGGGGAAAAAACAATATTGTAGTGTGCAGTGGTGGTGGGAGTATTTCTGTGTGTGTTTGCATGCTGTTTTTGAAGATTAAAGGTGACAATCATAGCTTTACTAGGACCTGATCACCTGCCACCATCTGTCATTAAGCAAAGCTGCTCAGGGAACCGTACTGCACCTGTCATCTGCGAGTGTGCGCCATAGTGTGCAAACCTCGTGTGCGCACGTCTCACCCGACATGTTAGGAGATACGGCTTCTTTAAAAGGGATCGTGGCACTGACAGTGTTCCAGTGAAGCACAGTCCTCCATCATACCCATCGATTGCGTGCATTCGCAATCATTTAAAATGATCATTTTAATAGACAGAGAGTTTTATCTGACAATGCAAAACCCCAAAAGATTTGCATGCTTTTGAGAAACACATTCTGATGGGTATTATGCATTTGTAAGCGTGTGCCTGTTTGCATTTATGCACAATCAGACATCACCTATGTGCGCGAGAGAAGTACTGATGTTATTGTGTGCAATCTTCCTTCTTCCAAACTTCAAATGCAGCAGATTAACATATTCCAAAATATATAAATATACCTGTGCTTCAGTGAAAGAGTGGGAGAAGAAAAGAGAGAGAAAGACAGAGACTGCATTTCTCTGCCTGAAACACCAATCGCATACAGTATGTCTCCTATCAAAAGCTATGAGCTGTTTAACAGTTTGAATATAACCTCTTCATTTGTCACAGGCAATAATCACATTGTAACTCAGTTTTTAATGGCTATGTGAAAAGCCATAATGTGAAATCATACTGATTACTGTGCGAGCATGTGTGCGTGCATGCTAGAGTGGGTGGGTTTCTGTGAGACAAGGATCTCTGCACATGCCTTATTAAAGCAGAATATTATGACAACTCAGTTTCTGACACATATTAAAGACTGTATTTCATCTTTAAAGGCCCGTCGTGTTTTTGGCAGAGTGTTTTTTTTTTCTTTTTCGAACAAAGTTACAGTTTCTGACAGTATTAGTCCAAGAGAGTGTTCAAAATTGCAGTCAGGGAGACAAAAGGAAAAAAATGTGCAGATAAAAGCTAGGCAATACATTCTAATGAGCTAACAGGAGATGAGCATTGCATTTATATGCCCACTGCATTCACATCAGTACCTCTTAACTGCATTTGTTGTAAATAAATATGAGCAATCAGCTAAGAACTGCAATAAAGGCCCTCCCTATAAAGTGCAGCAAATAGTGAGATGAGAGGAAATTACATACCTACACAGAGACAGATGGACAGTCAGAGAGACATAAAGAGCGTAAAGCAGATAAAAAATACAAAAGAGGAGAAGCCACAGTCGTTCTCTTTGACCGCCATATCTGAAGGCTTCATGGAAGGTGAGGGAAAAAAAATATATAAAAAAAAAGGTCATGGCATTTTGACCATTTTAGCACAAGCCCGGTAAAAAAGAGCTAACAACAGGAAGCGTGGTTTTGGAAATAGAGAAAAGAAGAGTCAAAGAGAGGTTAAAAAGAAGTGTTGTATCCTCTGCTACCTCAGCCCTGCGGCATGGGGTCACCTCGGAGACTGGAGACTGAATTACCCAGCAGCCCCGGCTGCTCGCAGGATCAGGCGGACAAGGGGAGAGGACGAGAGGAGTTAATGAAGGGAAGAGACGGTTCAGGTCCCCCGAGGGCCTCTAGGCACCTGCCTGGCAAGTTCCCATTGCCCAGCCTGCGCTGACTGGCTAATTATCAACATAGACTTAGCCCAAAGTCAAATCACTGATTGATTGGAGTGTTTTCAATCTGTCTTTGGTCTCTTGCTGTCCTTTCGCGCTCTTTTCTCTGCGGAAAGGCTCGGTCATTGGAGTCCCACTGTGGCCTCATGCAGTACAATGGCAGCACAGGAGCAGCAGGTGACCGGTGCTTCTGTACAACACTGACACGCGGCCCCAACTCTTGTGATTTAATTCCTCGGCGGAGGTATAATTAATTTGTTAAGAAATGATTTTACTGTATGGATAATTGCTAATTACAGCCCAATAAATGACAGAACATTTTTCAAATGCAAGCGAGGGAGGAAAGGCCGTGGACTTACTCATATTGGGTCAACGTAATTCCAGTAATAGATGTTATTTGCCATTACCATGGAGGATGTGGAGGTGTGATTAAATAAGTGTTGCTATGTTTGCTTAAATTCATTCATCAGCCAGTAAGTAGGTCCTGGTCCAGTAGGAGTCTTTGTTAAATGTCTGGTTCATTAGACTTTACATTATAAGCCAAAGGGAATAAATGCTGTGCAGCTTATGACTGTTGCCATTAGTCAAGACAATTAATATGACTTTTTGTTTCCCTGTAAAAAATCCTTGTTCTTGTTTCCTTTCTCACTGATCCAAGGGAACAGTGCTCTTTCTAATGTGTCTTTTTTTTCCCTTTCATTTTAAAGTTATAACTTCCTAAGGCATTGTAGTTCATATCAAAGCAGTCTAAAAAAAACATAAAATAAAATTTTAAATTTGGTTTTGCTGGGTACTGGAGTCGTATCAAAATACATAACTATGTGAGTGCGCCTCAGAAGTGCTTCCCTTTTGTTTCCCTCTCTGCCAAACAGAATGTATGAGTCTGTTACACCACTGACAGAACAAGAGATGAAGAAGCAGCTAAAACAGTCAGAGCACATGTTGCTTGTAAAAGAATGCAAGTATGCGCGTCTCCCTATTTTTCAATGCATCAGATCAGTCAGAAGCCATTCTCTGCAGCTGGAGGAAACAGGAGGCGTGCAGGAGCTCTCACTGTGGGATGGAAGCACTTTGCTTGTACACAACTCCAGCTGAGAGCTATACAGGGGGAGTTGGAATTCTGAATACCAACCTACATTAACAAAAAGAAAGAGAGCAGATTTAGCACCATGGCTACAGTCCACACAACTGCTCGGGATGCCTCCCTCTATTTGCTGCAGTGAATCCTGGGACAGGACATCTATAGCAGTCCTGGGAAGCCCCATGGGAGGCTGGAGGATTAGCACTGGCCTATCTCTTTAGAGCTGGGAATTAATTAAGTAATTATGAAAGCCAAGCATGAGGGATGAATTATGCATGAGACCTGATTGGGACATTTGTGATTGTGTAATCTAATTTCAACCAGCCGACCATCCCTGTCAGCCAGGTATATCGCACATCATAGGGTCAAACACACACATGTGCACAAATGCAACAATAATGCTTTCAGGGTACACCAAACATAACCAAAGATCACATTTGCTGTGGGCAGAATGGATTTCCGAGCATCTCATTATGTTAATTAAAATGAGGTAATCAGTGTGGATTAATCATCGTAGTAATGAGGATTGAGCCTCAGATTATGTCTTCTTACCTAATCCATATAATTGTATTTGTAGAAGCATGAGATTAATATTGCTAGTATCCAATTAATAATAAAATGACTGATTGAGCAGGAGTTTTGCTTTGGAACATTTTTTTTTTTTTGGCATGTGAAAAAGTAGATTTTTTTTTCCGCCTCTTTTTGTCTCTATCATTGTCTGTTCCTTTTATAGGTAACTGTGGATTCCACTGGGGTTTCTGGTGCACTGATGTCTCTCTGCTGGTCTCGTTTTCTTTTCTTTTTTTTCTTTTTTTATTGATGCACTTCAATGCCTGTTTACAGCAAGGAGCTCTCCCCTGTTCTCCTGAAAAAATACTTCCTGTAGAAGACTCAGTCGATTGCAAACGAGAGACCGGTAGCCACGAGATCCACCACAAGAAAGACGGTCACATTCTCGATATACATCTGCAGCACAAAAGTGCAATATAGTTCTTAAGCGTAACCACTAAAGTGCAAAACACACATGCACACAAGGCACAACAAGGCTCCCATTTCCTCTGTCACCTGAAATCCTATCGACCCAGATGCACCCCCACCTCCACCCTTTCCTTTCATTTTTCATTTCTATGTATTGATTCGTACATTGGTTAATTTGGAAAGCTGAATCCCAAAGTGTTTGGAATATAGAGTTCTAGATCTGACCATTTTTGCCCCTATAATGACTCACAGTCTCATCTTAAGCTTCCAGGGCAGCAGTGGTGCCTTTAATCTCATCTTTAATGTGCCTTGATTAAAAGAAGGGAAGACTTTTCATATAAATTCCCAACACCTTGAAAAAGGAAGAGAGTGTATGTTTTACTATACGCTCCACTTCAGTGAGGCACTGCAGTTAGAATCTCCAGTATCTAAACTGGTCCCCAGTGTTTGAACTCTGCTCAGAAAGCAGAACATAAAGCATAGAGATGAGAGGAAAGCTACACAGAAAGGAGCAGACATGAAAGGCTGCAGCGTGCCCTCCAAAGGGAATGTGAGAGCCCGGGAGCACGCTCACTCGCCGTGTTAGTTAGTTGTGTGATTGTTCCTTTGTCTCTTTTAGCTGCAGAAGGAGCCGCTTTAAAGCCTGAACATAGGAAATGTGACAGGAAAAGGACTGTAATTCTCAAGTAATTATCATGCTTCACATTCACATCCATGCTGCTCCTTAAGTCATTGGATCGCTTTCCATATTTCTCTCAGCGTTACTAAAATGTCTAAGATTGCATCACGAGGGAGGTCAGAATTCACCGAGGTGGATCACCTTGTGATTTTTTTTTCAAATATAAATCATGTAAACGATGAGAGGAGCAGGTGTGTCTCCAGCACTGAAGCGTCCACCTTTTCCACCCTCTTCTGTTCCCTGTAAGCTGGTGTGATACTTGCTCATTAATTCCATCTCAGGTTATGCCTTGCCTCAGAGTAGCAGTGCCCTCTTTCTCTACCTGTTATTTACATCATTCCTTTTTATTTATTTATTTTTTCACAAAGATGCAGGGAAAAAAAGGCACAAAACTATAATTTAAGGTTCAATTTTCCATCAGTTCAGAGATAATATATAATATCTCACCTTTTCTTGCACTTTGTCTTCTATTTGTGATTCCGAGGTGGCATAGGAAGTGGCTCATATTTCATGCTTTTATGTGAAAGAATAAAATTCTACTATCTGTACTTTGCTGTCTATACTTTTGATCCAAAAGCCCACTTTGAAGCTCCTTTGTTTTTTTATAGGTATATTTTTACACCGGCTACTGTAAAATCAAAGATGAATGACCTTCGTGCCCGACAGGAGCCTGCATATATGCTTTTTCCTTAGTTTGTCTGCAACACACAACCTACCATCACAATATGACCTCCTTGTTTGATGCGGATTTGTGGATTTAACCTCAGCTGAGTGCTTTGCATGGATTTGACTGCTAACTACCACCATAATTTGCATCTCGTGAAATAAAAAAGGACCTTAACTGCTGGAGCTCAAAGGTCAATGATAATACTTAGAAACAAGATAAGCTCTCGATTGTCCTTGTAGCTTCTGGCTCCTAACAACCTGCCAATATATTGATTGTTCACATTTACAGATGTGGAACAACATTTGTCACCTTGCTCAGGGTGCACATTTCCAATACTCCAATAAAAGCTCAAAAATCTGTATTAAATTTCATTTAACAACAAACCAGAAATATATTATTAGTGTGAAGTTGGTCATTGAACACTGGAAAGTACTATTTCCTGATTTTCTGAGTATTTCCCATCCATTTCACTCTCCCTCTCTGTCTTTCACTGCCTTCTCCTCTCTGCCCCTGTTAGCTCCCCACCTCCAGAAATGATGGGATACTGGTATAATGGGAGGCCATGTGCAGACAAACAAAGCCCACCCACACCTGAGCTTTTTATAGGCTAATAAGATGACCACTGGATGGCTTTCTGTGGGGTCAACTCCTGTGTTATCTACCCTCCGTCTGCAGAAATCCAACCTATTATTATCAACATGATTGGCTGTCTAGTCAGACATCTAATAATAGAGTCAGTTTAGCTTGAAGGAGGAATGTGAAAATTGTCACTTCTGTCACTGTCTGCTTTCGTGACCAGAAAGGTAGATTTTAATATTAGAGTCCCTTTGACTGGCTGTTCGTGCTCTGTAAGCCACGATGCCACCCCGCTGGGCTGTATCAACGAACAACAGCAAGTGTTGTCCAGGCTAGCCACATATGTTAAATCTATTTCAATATGTACAGTCCCTGATAGGAAAACCTTAACAGTTCATTGCTGTGGTACAGCTGTGGTGTGATTTTTTTCTTGGAACATTTTGTTGTTTTCAAAAGTGCGATGCACAGCTTTGGTTTTGTTTTGGACAACAGCTGAAGACCACTCAAATGTGTCAGGCAAAACTGTTTCATACAAAAGCACAAAGATAACTTCGTGAATTTAAATGTTATGAAACTAGAATCTACCGTTGTCCATACTTTATCATTGTATTTGCTTAATGCAGTACTTTCCAAAGTAATACCCTTCATTTCTTTATATTTTTCAATTATTTTCAGTCCTTTTCAGTGCTTTTCCAGTTTTAGAGAAATGGTTTTTGGTTTGATGAGATACTAAACACTGACCTATGACCCATTTAAGTAAAAAAAGACACCTAACTCAAGATATGAACCAGGGATGTGTCTACATAGAATAACTTAGGAAAGAACCAATTTTAAGTTGTGTCTATAGGCACTTTAGGACAAGTGAATGAGAAAAAAAAGTGGCATCGGATGACCAGTGTCCAAAAGTCATGTCCTTAAGAAACAGGGGGGGGGGAATCCAGCACAGGCCTCACACAAGACCCGATAGGTGCTTTTGGGCCTTCAGTTGATCCATCTACTGTTCACTGAAGCCTCTTCAGGAATGGTCTCAGCGGAAGGTTGGCTGACAAGAAGCTGTTCTTAAGAAATGGAAGCAGGGAGATACATACCATAATAATTATTCACTATTTTTAATATCAGCAGATTGTGTGATATCTACTTAAATCTTCATTGGGTTTTTTTGCGTTTGTCGAAATACACTAAAAATACAGGTACATGGAGGTGACAAGAGAAAATGCAGTCATAAGTGCACAACAGCTTTTAGATGTAACTTTTTTTAATAGTAACAATAACTATACTAACAAAAACTAACAGTATTTTCATATATACTGACATGATTTCTGTGTCTGGCCAATCTCACACCTATTAATAAAAACCAGCTGTTGCATATCACAGTTACAATATTCTGCCCTGTCTCAACAATCAGCTTGTCCAACTACATCAACCACAAACAACACACATATAAAGCAAACACATGTCGTGTTTTGCCTTAGTCACCCCCCACCCCACGCCCAATCTCAGTGGCAGGGGGAAGTGCACTAGCTGCAGTTCTTGAGTATTATTTCCATCCAGAGCTGTCAGTGTTTCCCACCAGATCAAGACTGTGATTAATAAAATGGGCCTCCAGTTCCCCTCCAGCTTATTCTCACCTTCTCCCTTCATGCTGCTTTTGCAGCACATGCTTGTCTCTTGGTGTCTCCACCAGTGTCAGCTCCTCTCCTTATTCTCATTCTCTCCTTCTAGATAGCACTGTTGCTCCTTTCAGCCTTCCTACCTGTATGAACAGAGAATTTCTTTCTTTCCCTTTTCTCCTCTGCTCTCTATCGCAGCCTCTCCAGAGCCCCTGGTAAATGATGCATGGTAGACTCATGGCCGCTGAGCAATCATTAGTGAGGTGGCACGGGTGAACGGAAGCGATGGATGATGAAGAGAGAGGGACGGAGGGAGAAGCAGAGGACAGCAAAAGTCATGCTTCCACCCTTAGGCGCATATCGTCACAAACCTAGAAGTTGTTTGTGTAAAACACTAGTCGGTGGCATTTCTTATGCCAGTGGTCATTAATCTACACACAAAAACACACACACCCCAACAAGTACACGAGTACATACAGAAATGGAGCCATAATGTTGCTCTCACAGATAAAACCCTGACTTACATTGTCCTAAAGCCCTGTGCTACCATAAAAAAATAAGACTGGACTCAACTGGCGTAGAGAATGTGCTGAGCAGCCAATATTATGAAGTGTACATAATGTTTCCCTCATGAAATATCATCACTCACCAATGCCCCGATGCCCCTCATCATAAACAAAATTTGGGTTTATAGTTCATATCAGGGCTAATAAACTGAGACATTACCTGACAAAGGTCCACAGTGGGTAAGAAACTCCTACATGGAGGCAGGATTCAGCGTAGAGGAAGAGCATTCTCCCCTCTGATTAATCAACAAAATGTATTGTGTTTCGAACAACATAACAATAATACTGCGGTTTCTAATCGCTGATGATTTGATTGTGAGCTTGATAGCTGCCAGTGTCTCCGCTTCCGACAGATGTTATGTTTAATTAGTGTTCACACCTACTCTTCACCAGAGCGCCGAACCGCCTCGCAGTAACACAGCATACGCACGCATCTTTTTATTCCTCTGATTCTAATAGTGTAGCTAACACTGTATAAACTCAAGTTTTCAATTGGCTTTGTTTTTTCCCTCCTTTTTTTGGGGCCAAGTCTGAAATGACTCTTTACACGACACCTATTTTACACTTTCAAAACAGAGAAAGCACAAGTGTGAAGGACTGCCTCTAGGTAAGCTAATTTTGCAGTCTGGTTTTCAAACTGGGATGCTTGATGGAACCAAGGCATTACAAGCAGAACCTATTCTGGTCACTCATTTCCTGTGACATGTTCTTTGTGCGTGTGTGTGAGTAAGGCCGATGGATGATGTGAAATATGAACCTACGTGAAAGGGATCTGTAGCAGGTGAGATTAATGTTTTGACGATCCATACTTCTCAATGTGCATCATTCACTTTCTAACGCAGGATCCCTCAGCTGCGCACATTATAGTTACATCCTTTATCTTAACATAGTGGCGATATGAATCAGTTGTAATCTCCTCAGAGACTTGTTTCTCTTTCTACGCTCCTGCCCAAGTATTCGGCACAAACGATCTTGTTGCTCCTCGGTCTGCTGTTTACTAATGATTCCTGTGCACGGCTGAGAGGAGAGCTCAATCTGATGGTGGCCATTAGAGAATAAGATGAGCATTACACTTTCTAGCTTTCCTGAATATCAACATAGAGTTTTGACAGCAAGGTTCAAGTCATGAATTTAACAGTGCAATTATATCGAACGCGGGATATTTGTGGCTGATGAATTTTCTACTTACAAATATTTATTTTATGCAGTTCTGTGAGGAGATACATTTAAATCAGCTTTTCCAACTTTGGATGAACTTACAAAAAAAATAAGTTTTGAATTCATTAGGCAGTTACAGAACTGACCTTTCAGGGTATAAAAACCTTTTTCATTTGTTTGTCAAGTTGCTATTTCCGTATAGCACGGCAAAGTTGGATATATATTGAAAGCAGCTTGCGGACAGATTCTCTCATTTTCCATATTGTTCTGTCACCTTTAATTTCATTAACTTTTTTTCTTTGCCCAGAAGCAAAGTGAGAGCTGAGTTTCTAGGGCAACAATCAGTGTAATTGTCCAAAGTCTGACACATGCAATCTGCTAAAAGCCCTCAAGCCCAAAAAGCCCAGGTGTACCCAGGGATTACAAAGGTGGAGGACAGGTGAAGTCGATGCACACTGACAGTGACACGTGCACACGCGCGCATTCATGTCTTACTCTGAAGCACACACACTCACAGACAGGAGCGGGCATACAGCATGCCAGCGTACGCCAACACATACGCTAAACTCCAGCATCACATGCCATTGTGTACAGCACATACTGGTTGGTTTTATTAGACTTCCTAAACATGCTGAACAAAGACCGTTGAAGGCTTATTGTTCACCAATATATAATCCAATAAAAACTATATATTTAAGCCAGTCATTCAAGAAAAAACTGTTCATATTGAGGTCTGTGGATTAGAAAATGTATTTATATTATTTCTTTAGGCAAAAAACTACCAATATGTAGGAAATGCCCTACATTTAGATTCATATGTATGTAGATGTAAAGAAATATTATTTTTAGTAAGTACTTGGAATTAAAAATTTAATTTAAAATTACTGTACAGAGGCTCCAGCTCCCCAGTAACCCTGAACTGGATAAGAAGTTAAGAAATTGGATGGTTGGATTACTGTACAGTGTACTGTATAATGTATTATTCATGATTTAAAAAGCATTTAATGTTCAGCTTGTGGAAATGCATAATCTATTCATATGTCCCATATATTGGATATTTTTATGTGCCCCATTTGTGCAAAATGTTTTGAATGACATTATTAATATGCAAACTACATCCAACACCAGCTGTCAAATAAATGTATGTGTGTATGTGTGTGTATGTGTGTGTTTGGGGGGGGGGGGGGGGGGGGAAAAAAAAAGAGGGGAAAAAAAAAAAAAAGCAACAAGAT
>VUQR01023056.1:19597-43084 GCA_015108515.1 Hemichromis elongatus | reverse complement strand
AAAAAAAAAAGTGTGCACTTTAACAATCAAGTCAATATGTGCCGAAAATGCAATTTAAATACCAACAAAAACTCAAATAATTAAACTGTACTTAGAGTTGATACAGTTTTGAAGAAATGCACGCACAAACTATCCACCACCGATCTAGAAAAACTAGGACATTGCTTCCTGAAATGACAGAGGACACCATCCTGGAAATACTGCAAGAAAAATGTGTGATCATTCCCCAAGCCAAGCTCTAATGATGGGTATTATTCATTTTTCCACAGACGCTGTGTATCTATGGTCAGCAGAAAGTCTACAGACTGCCTGCTTTATTTTCCCTTATTCACTGCTACCAAAATCTATTAAACACGTTCTCCTTTGGCCTGCAAGAAATAATTAGTCTACTGGATAGGTCAACTTAATCATTCCTGAAAATAATATTCAATTATCTCCACAGCAACTTCTAGAGCATGTCTCCTATTTTTAGACCCCCCCTCTGTTTTACAGAGATAGGCAGTTTGATCCTTTTTATGTCAGTCCTGCAACGCAAAGCAACAGAGAGTCAGTGGTGCTAAACAGTCCTCGGAGGATAACCTATTATGTCTTAATAATAGCCTAGCTTCTTATTGTCTCGTCTTCTCTACCGTTTACAGCATATCAGTTCCATCCTACCTGATTATGGCTCTCCATTTCTCGAGCTTTCTTCTCCAGTTTTCCACTGGATGCCCTTGACTTATATCTTCAATTAGTCTTAGCAAAGGGCAAAACAAAATAATAACTTATGGCAAGTTCAACTTTGCCATCAATGCAGTCATAATTAGGGGGAAAGGAAGCGAGGGCAAATTGTCTAATTAGAGTTCGCAAAACGCTAACATCCGGCATAACCTCATCAAGGTGGATGTGCCATGAAAACTGTCAAATGAGCTCCTCACGTCAAAGTGTGAGTTGCTAGTGAGATCTGAAAATTAAAGGTCACTGTGTCATACAAGTATACTGTATATAGCCATAATGCGGCACATATAGCTGTTATGCGATAGGACCAGGCAAGTGAAGAAACACAAGAGAAACACAATCAGAAGCTAGAGCATGCACGGGCATGTAAACAGAAGATGCATTCGCAGCTCCACGATCAAGATCTGCCTCAAACACAACCTGCAAAATCCATTTCACGCCCAACCTCTCCTGCTCTTACTGTGTCTGTCAGCATCTCTCTCCCTCCCTCTCTGTCTGTGTCACTCTCATCCTACCTCTCTCATTCTCTCTCTCACCAGTCACAATAAAGACGCGGAGAATAAATAAATAATCCAGAGTGTACTTTGTGCTTATGAAACAGCATAATTGTCATCAGAGGAAGGAGGCAGTGGGAGTCATCACTTGTCCAGATGGATTATGACCTTTGAAGTTGGATTTGAGCAAAGTACAGCAATGCTGTTCTGCTGCCAGCTACTGTCACATCTTAGAGAATGGCCTCGCGTTGGGCTCAGCGGCATATTGGCTCTCTGTCTGTCTCACCCCGTGCTTAAAACTCCGGGCTTCACTCTGAGACTCTTATGTATCTTATTTATTCTTCAGCATTTTACATTTAAGTATGTCTAATCTAAAGGTACGAGTCATGCCGGGATAAACCTTCCCCTCAGTGAACATCAACGTGAGTCAGTACAGAGGGAATGAACATTAGCCACGAGCCAGACAGCGATACTGCTCACAGAGAGTGATGTTGAAAAAAGGCGCAAGTAATAATCTGTGACATTTTTAGAAAAAAACATAATAATACACTTCTGTTTATATTCGCCAAACTATATAACAGACAGGTGACACAAGAAAGAAACACATTAGGTTTGCAGAACAGCAACTCTCAAATACAGCAGAATATCTGGTGCACTTTCAAAAGATTGTCTCTTATGATGTTTCTGTTGAAGCCTTAATCTCCCATTAGTGCTCAACTGGACAGAAATGTGGTGATTGTGAAGGCCACCGAAAATAATCTATTCAACAAGCTCTCATGCACTTATTTATTCTGGATTTCACTTTAATTTGTGCTCTGCATCATGTGACCTGTTAGTGAAAATATCAACTTTCTTAAATCCAATGCTGTTACCAATGTCACCAATAAAATCTCATTGGCAGGGGAACGTTTATATTTCTATGTGATAAAGGCATCAACAAAACGCTGAAAAAGGTGAAAATCCAAATGAAAAAACAAACAAACAAACAAACATGTAATTAAGACCGTAAACACGGAAAGAAGAGAAAGTAAAACTCCAGCCAGGTAAGGCTTTAAACTGGCAGGTGATCCCTAGAAAGGTAACCATATCAAAAATGAAATAATGCCAATAACCCTCAGATGGTGGGAAGCTGAAGTTTTTATGTTGTACCTACTTGCTCAGTCACTGCTCTGTAAGAATAATCAGCAATAAAATACCCAGTTTTAATGCCCAAGTATTGCTCACTTTTTTGTCATCACGCTCGCAGCAGACACTTATCGACGCCACTCTGTCGTACAAGAAGCGACTTTTACAGCGACGTGCACCGCAGAAGACCCGGTCAGCTCTCGTCCTGGCCGCAGATGGTCTCGTTTATGAAAGGGTGCTCTCTTGTGGACGCTCAGAGTAAAATATGACCGGTGGATGCAGAAAGAGGGGACCGACGAGAAATAATCTACACATGAGCCAAAGACTGCTGCTGCAGGACTTCAAATTTTTCATGGACAGCAACAGGAAAGGAGACTGTGAGATGTTCAATTTTCAGAGTAAACATAGATAGATAGATAGATAGATAGATAGATAGATAGATAGATAGATAGATAGATAGATAGATAGATAGATAGACTAACTCACAAGCTCAACCTCATTTGGTAACAGAAGGACTCCTGCTGAATCCAGAGCTGAGCCGGGTTTTCTATCTCTCCCCTCGCATCTATTTCCTCCTCGCTTGCCACTACTTTACCTTCACTTGTTCAGCCTTCATTCTGAGAGGAGGAGGAGGAGGATAATATGTGATTGGCCGGGCTGGGACTGGTAGTCCGGAGGCTGGCATTGTGAAGCTGGCGCTGATCCCCGTGCTCATGTTTACACCTTGCGGACGGGGACGATACAAGACACCCAGGGGCCCAGCACAAACTCGGGAGTCCGGACTTTGGTGTTGACGGCCACCTGACAGAATTACCTACCCCCGTGCTACTTGGTGTTTTGGGGATTTTTTTCCCCCTCCCAGATCCTGTCGTTTAATTTGACATCTTCATTTAGCGATGCGTCAAACTTTTCAGTGACTCTCGCAGCACCTCTGCGCTCACGGCTCCCAAAATAGTGGAGCTGGCAATGAAGTCTACCAGGAATAGTCACGATGAATCGTTTCTTTATTTGAGCAGAGCTTGACTTCCACGGACCTCTTCAAACTTTAATTACGCATGGAAATTACGCCCTTTCAACCTCTCCCAGACATTCTCGAGCTGCTCGGTGATGGATGTGATTTGAGCCGTTTGCCATTTGCGTCAACAGTCAGGAGTCAACTATTTACAAAAACAGCTATTTCTAACTCAATTACTGGAGTCGCTGGTGTGTGACTCTTCCCCGTGCAACCATTCTGGGGTTAAAGACTTTTGTGTACAAAAAGCTTGGTGTATTAAAAGCTCCGCAGGTTACGCTGCGTGGACGATCCGGGACATTTCACGACGGCTGGACGGGAAAGATGCGCTCTGTGCGGATGCAGCGTGGCCAAGGTCTCGGTCTTCTGGTTCATCTCCTCCTGCTTGGGGGATTTGCCGTGTCCGCTACTGGTAAGTGAAATTACAGATCAGTTTGTACTGTAATATAAGGACATAAGGACGCATACACAAAACGTCTTTTTAAATTAGTTTAAAACAAGTTAAATGAAAAAAATTAAGATTTTTAACAACTTTATGCGTTTTACTAAAAGCGTCTAACCTAAAAGTTTCCTTCAGACTCCATCTACTGGTCTGTGGGATTTTTTTTTAATGTGTGAGCAGTGCAGGGGTCTGGAATCACCTGCTGACGAGGACTTTTTTTTTTTTTTTAATTCAGAGCATAGCGTTCAGTCTTACAGTAGACCTGAGCTCAGAGCTCTCCTTTCTTCTTGGAGCGGAAAAATCAAACTCCCCTGGTGCGCAGGGAGTAATTAAGGTTTTGCTCCATGCCTTCTTGGCCTCTCCAAAAAGAAAAAGCAAAGCCCCGTGAAAAGTAAGACAGAACACTTGTAGTGCTTCAGGGGGAAGAGATTCCTCCATTCTTTCTTTATTCTCTTTGCAAGATATATCAGCTAAATTTAGTGGCCCCTGTTTCAAGCCTGGGTGTGCCAGTTGTTTTTGAAATGCTAAACTTGTCCTCATAAACGATTTATACCCTTTTAATTATTATTTTATTAGACAACCTTTTGCAATGGGAAGAGCACAGGCTTTGATTGTGGCCGAGCAGTCTTTTATCAGTGGATTGCCCAGTGTTAATGCCATCAAAGACTGAAGCCAGCTTTCATGGAGATGAAATTTCTTGGCAGGCAGGACAGGTCATTGCTGGTGAGCTGATGGGACAGGACCTGAACACCGAGGGGACACTTCACATCTCTAGTGTTAGATTAATGATTCCTTTCAGTGAAGCCGAGTGGTAGGCGATTCTGAACCATTCCTCAGCACCCACTGTCAGATCAGATTGAAATACAAGGCAGAAATCTGAGGGTTTAGTGGATTGTGGATTAAGCTCATTTTACAGCAGGCAACAAAAAAAGGAAAAGAAAAAAAGAACAACGCGGACAACAATGCGTGCAGATTCTGTATAGTTTTTTGTTTGTTTTTTGCTTAAAACCTCTCCAATAAATAAATAAGACACTCCAGGGAAGAACTCGGATTTTTACCTTGATAGCAACAGTAATCTTTTGGAGGATACACCGACTGTCTGCCAAGAATGTGACCAATATTTGAATGCCAGTAAGACCCCCACCCACCCACTCCTACCATACCTCCCAAGGTCCTCATGTGTGTGTGTGTTATTCCCTGAACAGGCAGAGCAGAAAAGCAGCTTACGTTTATTAAAATTGCGGACTGTTCTGAAATCCTTGCATGAGAAATGAGAAATGTCGATATAAACAGTTGAGGACTGCAATGAGGTCCTGTTAGGGGAGCAGAACCAAGAGGAGGGGGACACCAGGGGACAATAGCACAGTGTGCCCTACTAAAGTTTTTGTCTGGGAGAAAGGAAAGCAGGGATATATTTAGGGAAAGCATGATGGAACAGGCAGATTTCATTTATCTTCTCTCCCATTGTGTTTAAACCTTACCTCTGCCGCTTCCCCCCCCCCAGATCCCTACCGTCTCTGTTTTATGCCTGTATTGTGGATGTGCTGAGCTCACATTTCTGCTGTGGTGCTCTTCTTTCTGTGTTGACATACACATTAATTACCAAGCCTGCCAGGAAAACCTGTCTAGAGTAACTAGCCTGCTGTCCAGCACCTGTCTTGATGTGTCGCATAATTAATGATTTTAGCACAATTATATAAAAAAAGAAACAACGTGACGTGTGTTTGAGCACACTTTGTGACCCTGAGATGACCAGAGGTCCAGTAAGTCCACATGAAACCACTGTGCAGACTGGGAGGTCAAGACAGGAGAAGAGTGTGTAAGGCTAGGGAAGTAGCAAAGGGGCAGTCGAGTGTTCGGAGTTAGCGAGCGTGGCATGTCAGACACTCCCATAGAGGACGCAATGAATAGTGACACTCTCACAGAAAGTGCTGTCTCATTTGTGTTAAGTGTGGGAGTCTTCCTGTCTGGAATGACAGTGCAGTAGCTCCAAGAAGAGTCGCATTCTTTGAAATTATATGTGAGCTTGTATAGTACTTTTTTTTTTGGTGGAGAGGGTTTGCCCTGTTTTACAAAGTGGCCAGAAAAATCCTGTAATTCTCTGACATTTCCATTGTGAGATTTAGACGCACGGAAAGAAAGGAATGTGACAACAAAGCTAACGTCAAACAAACACCAAAGTAGATTTGGCTTCAAAGACGCTCAACAGATTGAGATGTCAGATTAGATTAAAGAGTCTCTGAAACATGTAGTCATAACAAAAATGCTGCCAGGCTGTTGCATCTGCAGGGATCTGGACAGGTGGTTGGGCACCGTGATAAATAAACAGACAGACAGCTCTCTTCGAGCCAGGCCACGGGCCAGTCGAGCTCCACGGGCGCGTGCTGCTCCCAGACCAGATCAGGCCCCATTCTGGCCCCAGGCAGTGCATTAGTTTTACGGCCGTGGGGCGGCAGGGGATCGGTTCGCCGGCCAGCCACTGGCCTCCCTGCTGTATTATTCATACGTGCAAAGTGGTCTTTGTTAATATTTAAAATGTGCTTATGATGCTCAAATTTTTTGACATCAGAGACGGCAGGGGAGAGGGAGAGAGAAATGGGAGGAGAACAGCTGCTCGTCTCCTATTGGCGTAAGTGACCCGGATGGCTCCGGGAGGTAGTGAAGGATTTTAGGGCACCGGCAGTGCATTTATAGAGTGGACGAGAACGGCGCAGCTCAGGCAAGTGTGCCAATTGCAGCTGGGAGCTGTTGCCGATGATGCGTGTGAACCAAACCAGAGAAAGGTTACGCGGGGTAATGTTATCCATTTGAAAGCGAAGAGGGGAAAAACAGAAAGGAGAGATGGAAGAGAAATGGATTTGCGAGAGGCACATTGAGACAGATTGATCTCAGGGCATGCCTTTTAAATATCCCTTATGAGAAAAGAGTGAAGACGAAAAATTCCATAGCAGTGGCATTCAAGCATCATTACACCTCTGGCACAGGCCAGACAATGAGGTGGTGAAGTGGGGGCTGACATCGGTGGAGAAGGCTGGTAGAGAAAGCAAGCAAGGAACCGCTTTGAGTTAGCAAAGCAACACAAGAAACAGTGGTTAAGAAAGAAGAATACTGTCAGGGAGCATGGTGGAGGATTGAAAGTGGAAAGAGACACACAAATCCACTAGGGGGATGTTTTTATTAAGGCTCTTATCGATGGAGAGAGCACACAGTATTAAGAGTAGACATGTTTAATGCTTTGCCAATACTGCGCATGTTAGACCAGACCATAAATCTGCAGCAAGCAGCAAGAGTTCTGTAGGAGGGAAACACAGCAAGGTAAATGGAGGAGGGAGCTGACTATGAAGAATGTAAAGAGAAATTAGTAGCAGGAGAAAGTTTGGAGCAGAGACCGGCTGTCTTGAGACGAATATGGTTTCAAGCACGGGTCATTATTTCTGCAAATACAATGTGCTCTCTGTGGTAATAATGCTTTAATCAATATTGCTGAGCCTACACCAACTTCTTCAATCTGTGCGCCGTTTAGAAAAGCTCGCCAATATAGTGTAATTATCACTAGCTGAAGGTATTTAAATGTATCACGTATTGCCTTTGTGGTGTCTGGTTTTGAAATGTCCTGTTTATCTCGCAGCAGATGGTACCTCCTACCTGTTTGCCTCCATATAAAAGCGCGGTGAAATACGGGAATGTTTCATTTAATTCAAACATTTGAGGTTTCAAATCTGAAAATAAAATAGTTTTTTGAACAAGCTGCTTAACTTGAGGTCTTGTTAGTACTCTCAGAAAGTAATGAGTAAAATTGAATTTTATTTTGTCCAGAAGTATAACTTTGTCACAGTATGGAAGTTGGAGTGAAACAGGAAGATGGTTGGAGGGATGGGTGAATGGATGGATGGAGAACCTGGGGGTGGATACTTTTGGTGGCAGATGGGAGCTGAGTAGCTCTTCTGCCAGCAGGACAGGGTAGCCCCTGCTCTTCCATCCTGGCCTGTGGGGGGGAGATGGGTGGAGCGGACAGGGAAACAGGAAGAAAACCTCTGTGGGGTTCCATTGTGCTTTAGATGAATAGAAGGCCTTTTTTTTGCCCCTTTGTGTGGGGTAAAAGAGGACAGCAAGAGAACACACACACACAATCTTTTATTCCCAACTTCAACAGGAGCTATAGTTGCATGTAAGTAGCTTTAGAGGTGTGTTACACTTAATCGTGCATTGTGCATGGAAAGGAGAACACACCTGCTTGTTTTATTTAAAAAGAAATCTCCTATTCTCCCTTCAGCTGATGCACTGAGACATCCTCACTGACTTCAAACGTCAAAAAAGAGAGCAACTCACCCACCCACCCACTCACTCACACCCACACGCATGCACCCGCTTAATGCAACACAGACGCACATCCTCTAAATGATAAAGAGGCGTCATTTTTTGTTTTGGGGTTTTTGTTTGGTTTTTTTGGCGTGTAATACCGAAAGACATGCAAGGTCACTTGGGAGGAGTGAGTGAGTTAGTGGAGGAATTTTCATTTAAGATCTCAGCAGCACTCTGAGAGTCGTGACCAATAGGATCAGGATTCACGACGGGAGGTCAGTCCTGATCCAGAGAAACCCCCCCTCACACAAGATAGACACACACACAAACACACTAAGAGCGGTTGCTCTGAGGTCCATAGATCAGAGGCAGTGTGAGCATTTGATTGGCTGTGTTTTTTTTTCCAACACTCTGCATGTGCTCTTAAAGAGAGCGTTTTTTTTTTTTCCAGCCCATGTAGATTCCTCCTCATCTTCTTAGCAGAGGCTGTTTTGTTTTCTAAACGCAGTTGAGCCAAGTCCACTCAGGGCTTAGACCACAGCCAATCTGTTAATGCTTGTGTTTGTGTCTGTTTGTATCAGTGTGTGTCATGTGGGCTTGGCTAACTGGAGGGAAAAAAATTCTGCTTAAAGTGTGTTACTAATACACTTTCCATCCTTAGAGGAAATGTGCTGCATTACAGAGGCAATGGAGTTTGTGTTAGTTTCTTAAATGAATTTGGCATACGGAGCTACATTCCTTCACACCGTCATTAATAACTGCTATCACTTGTCCCCATTTCCCCTTACTCTTCCCTCAGTTTCTTGATAGTCTCATCAGGCGTATTTATAGGTTTATAGTCTCACATATACCAACCTCTGTCATCCATATCTCTCTCACTCCATCATTTTTTTTTCTTTTTTGTATCCAGCTTTCTGGCAGAGTTTGGGAATTGCTCTTTAGAAGGCAGTGTGAAAAATCCCATTTCTTTGAGTGTAACGCTTATTAGGGTCCCATCTGCCCTCGAGGTACTTATGAATGTGGGGGGTGTTTGAGTTGTCGAGGGTGGGTGAAAGAGGGGAGCTTTGTCATGCCTATGTGTAAGTGGATGTGGGTGCCACTGGGGGGCTTGTGCGAAGTAGGCAGGGGCTCTTAGCACTGCAGAGCACACACACCGAGCAGCTGGTGTGTCTAAAGTAAGGGGATGACACATAGACCTCCCCGGGGAGATGGGCGTATTGAGCGTACGTGTGCATATCTCTGGCTGAGAAAAGGAACGGAAATGATCCTGCGTCCTTCTGTCTGCATGGCGCTCAGCTAGGCAACAGCAGGACTCAAACTTGCTTTTTTTTTTCTTCCTCTCTGATTTAAATCAAGGCGAATGATGCTTAATGAGTGTATTTGTGACTGTGTAGTGGGGGGGGAGGGAGGAGAGGCTTGATGAATTTTGTGTGATTGGCTGCATGTCAGCAGTGTGCTGCTGTTATTTAACATAGCGGCTGTTGCGGAGTTAAAGCATCATGTTTGTCTCTTAAGCCCATTGCCTCTGTCAGTAATGAGGCTGTGATTGGCTTCCTAACCGCAGGTCAACAGGGGTGCACATTCATTGTGCTTTCCCTTTACCTCCTTTTTGTCTTTTCTTTGCCCGTCTCTTCATTTCTCTTCTTCACTCATCTCTTCTATCCTTTTTTTTCGTCAGATTTTTCTTTTCTGCCCATTCCTTTGCTATCCTCTCATTCCTTGCGTTGAATCTTTCGAGTCCATGTTAAAGGAAAAGGTCTGCCATGCAAAATCTATCTTCAGCCTTCAAAGATATGCAGGCGCATACAAACAGCCACAGTAGCTGCAGTAATCCCTGTTTCTGCTTTGACACTCTTGGATTGCAACCATAGCAAAGAGAAGAGTGAAAGAATGAGATCTGGCCTCATCCACCCTTTAATTCCTCCACATGTCTCCAGCTCCAGGACTTAATTCTTACTTCTCCTCTAGAGGCTTTGACTGAGAGCCTCCAATACACAGTAAAGATTCTGTTCTCGCCTTGGATGCAGGTCTTAATCAAGCACTGACAGGCACATCTTGGCTCGGTTTGTGTGTTTGGCGTGGGTGTGCGTATGTGCGAAAGGGTGCACAGACGATGGGAAAGCGACTGTATTACTTAGGTATTACTCCCTTTTCTGCATGGATCACAGTGGGGTCACACTCCTCGGTTTCAATCAGCGCACAGCTCGTGCACAGACTCATCTCTCTTGTTCTGGCAGCCGTTCTGATTGCACAGGAGGAAACCTGGTTTATTCTCCCGGTGCGTTCACCACGCCAGGTGTTATGCGACGCATGCTACAAAAAGCTACCACGAGCCTGCGAAGGGTTAGGAGTCATTTTAAACGGGTGCCATGTGCGAAGTGGAGGGACGAGCGCTGATCTAATGTGGCAGATGTACATGCATGTAATTAAGGTTAGATTTAAGTGTATGGGCTCACACTCGCATCAAGTGTGTCAGCGGGTGTGTGTTTCAAGCCTCTTACCTGCTGTTGACCAGATGGGCTCAACAGTCGACCTCGTGCTCACCTCTCCTCGCAACTCCACTTAGATTAGGTGGTGAGCTCGGCTACGCCACATGGGCATTATAAGCTACATACGAGCCCCTTCCCTCTCCCCGCAATCTCCCACACAATCCTACACACACATATAGAGCACAAACCTCATAATTCACGTGGGATTTTTAGGATGATGATGTGCTGTTTGTGTGTGGGTCTGTGCTGCTGGCTGGTTGTGCAGTGCCCATGGCTCGCTGTTTATGGGGATAATGAAAGCAGATGGACAGCCATGCTGACTGGTGAGGGTTCATTAACTCTGGGTGTCTCTGTTCTGACTCCGCTGCTCAGCATCACTTGCCTCAAATCCTCTCAGCAACAAGACCTGGTGTGTTTGTGTGTGTGTTTTCTGTTTCTGCGTGCCTAAAAGTACAGCAGGTAGAGAAAGCTTCTCACACAAGCAAAGGAAAGCTATATAGATGTTTATCGATCGGAGATAGATGTGAGCTTGACGTTTCTGCTTGATTGGTTCATGTGGAAGTGGTGCAGTGGCGGACACTTTTTTTCCTTATTCTTTTGAACTGCTTCTGCTTCTTTAGGTAATTTTTTATTGACTCTTTCCTTGTGCTGCTTCATTTAAAGCAACATTTTTAAGCAGCAGGAGGGACATGTTTCATATCGCGCAGAGTGAAGAGTTGTGATTTAGCATGATGCAGTATTGTCAGCAGAGGACCATTTCTATGGTGTTTCTCTGCTCTGCTGGGAGAGATGAATAGGTATAGTTATAGTGGATCATTAAACACTGAGCAGTGTCTCTCTGCGTCTATAGCTTCAACCTTCACGCTTGCAGCCAGCTCCTGGTCTTCACTTGTGCAGCTTAATGAAAGAAGCGTGGATCATGTAGGGAAAGGCAGACATACCTGTGGCGAATCAGACAGACAGACAGACGGACTGGCAGATCCATGGACAGATGGATTGTCTGGAGCACCTCACAGTCCTCGGTGTCATTAGACAGACAGAATGATGGAGAGAAATAGAGATTGCAACCATGAGCAAAAAAATAGACGCAATTTTTTTTTTTTTTTTTTTTTACAAATTTTGTAAAAATCGTAACTGCAAAGTTTTAGACCCCAAGGGGCTGTCTTTAAATCACTTGTATTGTCATATTCAGGAAACAGTGAAAATAAAGCAGTAAATTCCCAGGAAGCTAGCTGTGTAATGCCTTGGATTTTTGTTTGATAAATGAATTACAGGAGAGAGAAAAAATAGTTGCCAGGATTTTAGGAAATGCACAAGCTGTGCAGCAGCGTTCCTGAAAACCAGATAACATGATTCATGTCTGTGCAAAAGTGTAAAGATAAAGACAGCAGCTGGTTAGCATAGCTTAGCACAAGAGACAGAAGAGCACAATTTCCTGTCATAAAATCAAAACATGACATTATGATGTTGGATTAGACATGTTAAATATGAGCTTTAGAGTTGCAGTTTACCATTTTTACTGCTGCAGTATCATTTTTTATTTTTTTTATTTATTTTTGAATAGAAGTAACCATATTTGGAAATAGCTACAAATGGCTACTTATGCACAGTCTAGAGTGTCCTCCACAGATACGTGTTAGCTAGAATTTCATTGACCAAAAGCACCGACCACAAACATGACCACGAGATCTGTTTCAGTGATGGACAGGATTAGAAATAGTACATCAGAGAGACAGCTCAGGTTGAGCGGTTTTGGAGAGACACAGTTAGAGAGGCGAGGCTGAGAAATGAACATGGACATGTGCAGAGGAGGAGGATAGTGGATACACTGGACAAAGGATGTTGACTATAGAGCTGTGGGGCAGGTGAAAAAGAGGAAGACCACAGAGAAGATTCATAATTGTAGTCAAGGAAGACATAGAGAGGGTTGATGTGACAGAAGAGGATGCTAGTGATCGTCCATCAGCAGCTGAGCAGCTAAAAGTAGAAAAAGAAAATCTGGTTTAGTGACTTAAATTGGTTGAAGTGATGGCTTTCAGACAGCTACCCTCTACAGCTTGTCTCTCAAAATAGCCATTGCCCTGAATCATGAGAAACTTTAAGGCTTAATAGAATTTAAAAGGGGAACATTAGCTTTAGAAAGCAAAATCCAATTTTTCTACCAATCTCTAAGCTTGCTATGCCCAGAAATGTAACGGTCTGACCTGCAATTCAGCTAAGCAGGTAGTTCATGGTGCAGGTGCTCTTAGATGAATAGTTCAAGGTGGAAAAATAACTATATTCCAGTTACAGCCAAAGTTAAGCTAGTCACATTTTGTATAGAGATGGGTGATTGTGACATTTATTTTCTCTCTAAGGCAGACAAAGAAGTTGAAGATGAAGTTTAATTACACGGCTGTTTTGAAGGCTTTCAACTCATGAATCACATTTTGAATAAACACAAATTCCTGAAACAAGACCGATACGAGGACGGCACAACTGATAAAGGACAACACTGCCTTGGACGATGATGAATGTCTTCTTGTTTGCTGATCGACTGATGGCAGCGAACAGCACAAATATCGATGCCCTGCTGAAAATCAGTAAATTCCCACTTTCGGTTTCAGTTTAAATGTTTATAACTTTAACATATTGCATTTATTCTGTTACTCTCCAACTGTGCCAGTGTGTTCCTTATAAATAGTGACTCCAGTGGAGTTTTACAGTGAAACAGTGACAGATGAAACTTAAGTGCTGCTCTTAAGTCCTTCTGTGATGAGATGAGGGAGTCTTTTTCTTAGAATTGGGTTAGGAGACTTTGAATGGCAATAGGAAGTGGAACATTTATGTGTGCATGTCAATGTCCACCCACGTGTGTGTGTGTGTGTGTGTGTGTGTGTGTGTGTGTGTGTGCGCGCACTGACATGCTGTCGCTCATGGCGTCTGTCTTTATGCTCTTGTGAGTGTGAGTTTGTGAGTGACAGTTATACAGTGGTGTGGAGTGTGTAAATCTCCTTCCTTCCAAAGCTCTCAGCAGCGGGCCTTACATTAGCACAACAATTTACACATCTGTCCCGAGGCAAAGAACAGGCAACTCTAAAAATAATGAAAGCCTCACTCAAAGGGAGACTGTATGGGTGTGTGTGCATGAGAGAGAGAGAGGGAGGGGAACTCAGGAGAGGTAGGAGAGACTCTGTAAACAAGAGACAGAGGAGGTTTATTAAAACCCCACCACCACTCACCATCCTTTTGTGCTTCTATTCTCTGTATCCCTCACCTCCTCTCCCCCTCTTTCAGTTAGAGGAGCGATTACATGCCTCTGTCTCTCTTGTCTTTCATCTCTCTCTGTGAAGAGGAGAGGAATGAAGGTCTTCTGTGGCGTGTAATTACACAGAGACATCCTGGATGAGGGCGTCTGTCTCCACAAGCAAAAAAAAAAAGCACCCCCCTCTTCCCTTTAAATACCTCTTGATAAGGGGAGATCTAAAAAGAAACATTTAACTGCCTTTGATCCACCGCAGGGCCCTTGTCTTTACCTGCCACTTATGGAGGCTTAATAAGTACTACCACAAGTCTATTTATTTCATTAGAAGCCCTGACACCAAACATGCATGGCTCCGCTCCAGCACCGTGGGAATGAAATACACAGCTCCTCCATTCATTTTAAGCACAGAGTCGTAATCATGACACATTTACAGTCCAGTGTTCTAGTCTTACCCATGAGTCATATTGTTGAGTGATTATGAAAGGGTGGATTTTTATGGGCTTACATTGGTATTGGCTCAACCTCTAATTGGCCCAAGGCACATTTGCATTCTGGGAAGGTAATAATGGGGCTCTTTGGAGGCACTTTAAATGAGAAAGTCACTGCACTTTGACTTAATTCTGCTCACAGAAGTGCTGATGCCTCCAGATGGCTTTTTTTTACTGAGTGTGATATGGCCATTTTGCCTGCATGATCATACACTTTGTCATTATTTTGGGAAACAGTTAAGTTGCTTGTAATGCAACTGGTCTCTTGTTATCCATTTTTGCATTATGCTGTGGAGTTTTTTTTTATTTTTTTATTGCTTTTTGTAATATACCTCCAACAGGACTGAATACAAATAAAACCAGCTAATCTGACAGGAATGGATGGAAATAGAAAATAGCCCAAGTATTAAATCTAGTATGTGTTTGTCATATTAAATTTGAGCTTTTTCCCATTTGCTGTTGATTGTTGTGTTGAATAGCCACACAGAGATAATGCTGTGTGGATCTGCTGAGGTCCCTGCTTGAGAGCTGAGGTTGGCCTGAATGTGTTTAACGTGCCCTTTTTTTTCAACTTGTGTAAATCCGCCTCCATTCATGGGGAGTTAATTCTTTCTCTGAACTCACTGGGAGATAAAGTGAGCGTTCTTCTGTGGCTCAAACACATCTGACGTCAGACAATAGGCCGGGGCCCTTCGATTGCACCTAGCTAGAGCTGCTCAATAGGCCTGAAGTGGTGTGGAGCTGCAGCTGCTGGACAATAGCCTGCTCAGCAGAAAGGCGGTCCGTGCCCTCGAGGCATGGCCCAGCCCTGTCTGCTCTGATCTCTGAACTCTCTCCACACAGAGTCAATGCAGGGAGAGCCACGACAGCAAGCTGCTGTAAACTGAGCAACTCAGCCACAGTTCTGAGCTGTAAACGCAGTTATACAATATGCGTACTAGTACTAGATACGCCTACTGAAACCTTTATATTTTACCAGTTAGCAACAGTTATATTCAGTTTATTCACTAAAAATGAAATATTTTACAGGTGGTTTGATACAGAAACTGGAATTTATTAGCCGGAAGCGGTGACTCATCATTGTTGTTAGGCAGTCACCACATTTCTAGAAATGTCAAACTGTCCCTTAATTTTTACTTGCGCTAAGCTTCCTGGAAGGCCCGCATCCTCTTATAGCTGCATAATATCTGCTTTTTGAGCTTAAACGTGGCCTCACTAATTCTGTTGCCTCGTGTTATGAATCCCTGTCAATCCTGTTCCTTTTTCGCAACTTTTCTTTTTCTTTTTTCTTTTTAACGACCGGCAGTGGGGATATATTTTAATAAATATGAAGCCTGTCTTAAAATGAACTCACTCGCTTTGTCTTCTCGACCGAAAAAGGGTCAGCAATCCACAGCGATGAAGGAATCGGCCTCTGTTTGAGCAGTCAATGGGAAGCAGTTTATCGTGCTTTAATAAAAAGCAACTCCCTGAGCCTTAAACACACTCTGGTTTCCCAAAATAAACACCATCATCACTCTCACACCCAAAATCAAACACAACCAAGCACAAATCCCACCATCAGGAATAAAACCATCCACACACAGGCGATGCAGCTCGCCTCCCGGCATTTGATCACAAGCAGCCTCCCCTCCTCCCCTCTTGTGTTTATTCTGGGGATTATTTGACCTAATCTCTTCATAATTCAGATTAGATTTTGTGTTATTATTATTGCTATGTCCATTCCCCACAGTCCTGCTGGGATTTCCTGACTGCCGTAGTGCTCCTGTGCTGGTAAAATTGATTAAAACTGCTGACCACTGCCCTAGATAGCGAAGGCTCTGGATAAAAATATAAGCAAACACAGACGATACAGAAGAGCATTTTCTTAAAACATGCACGCTTTAATATAAATGTTGGAGTAGACTCAATGCACAGTGGTGGCCAGTGCTGAAATCCCACAATCTGCGTCCATCCTGCACTAGAAAAGCTAGCTCTTGAGGTTATTCATAGAGAAAGGCAGCCATAAAGAGAGCAAACAAAAAGACCCTGAATTCTCTGCTAATTACCTAAAGCAAGGCTGCGATCGTTCAGTTAAAGCTGCGCCTCCATCTGTATTTGTGCTGCCATATTGGCCTGAAAGTTGCTCAACAATTTGATATTCCGATGCCATGTTTAGTCTCCATTTTTAAGACAGTGTTTAAACACCATCTGCCTTTTACCTCATTCTTTGAGCTCAGTAATCTTAACCAGAGAACCCTTCAATAAATGACAGTGCATGCTTAAAATCACAGAGAGTACAGATGATCAAAATACAGGCCCCGCGCTTCATTATGTTTGCAGCACGGAGGATCTCATTTTCATTGCTCTTAAAATATTGCATTCAGTTGCAACAATTATGTCAATTTATTTAGTCGTTGTGGCAAATGAACCAATTGACAGTGAATCATGACATAAAGCCTGCTTCTTTTGTGTATGACATTTTTGCATCCAGTGTGATTGTTTTGCAGCCAAGCCCATTAGAGGGAAGGAAAAAAGGTTTAAATAAGCATCACAAAAGAAATAATGCACAAATAATAAACATAAAAATGGAGGAGTGTGATCTAGCAATAGGAATCCCCTTACCTTGTCTTTCACACTGTGTCATCCAATTCCACAAATACACACCCTGCACATTTTACATCCTCCAACCACCTCACGCCTCCTTTTCGGGCTTGAATTTCTCTATTAAGATGAATTATAAAATTTCACATGGGAATCAGGACTTACAGCGCTTATTGCGATGTTACCCAGAGACAGTCAATGACTTAGAGAAGCTTAGTGCTGTGGGTATTTGAGTCTCTGTGTCTCACACCCCTCAGACTCTTAATGGACCACACAACATGCAACTTTGGCCAAACTTGACTCTGCATAAGAAAGTAAAGTGAAATGGCGGATTGGGGCGAGGGGCAAAGAGGAGAGCAAGGTGGAATTTATTGCTCATATGTGAAGGTGGAGAAGATGAAGAAAGTGAGGCAGTGGTGGCATGGGGACTATGTTTGTGCTAGCTGTGGGGGACTTTGAAGATAGACTGGGCTGCAGTGTACATTTCATTACTCGTTCTCCTCTAGAGGCCCGGGTGTGTGTCACAGCTCCTTTTGTGGGCAGCAGAGCACCAGATGATTAGATGAGCTGCACCTCAGTAAATGGATGCTATTGATCTCCACACCTTGTTATATGGAGCACCTCAGAGCATGATGAGTCTAAGACAAGATGGCATGATGAATCTCACGCTGCCCAAAATTGCCTCTTCTGCTCAGCTTACTTTCTCTCTGTTTCATCTTCACACTCCTTAAGTACACATCCCATCCACTTTGCTGCTTCCCTGTGTCTTTCTGTCCCTCTTTCCTCCCTTTTTTATTTGCTCCACTGATTGCTTTCAGTGTCTCCACAGCCATTAAAATGATTGGAGACTGTGTAATGTATATTAATGTGCTTGTACTTTTAGAGTAGTTTAGCTGTGTGAGCTATAATATTTCACGGGGAGAAAACAGAGTAGCGAGGCTTTGTGCTGGGGTAATTAAATGGAGATTGTGATCTGCTGCTTTTCTACATGTATATGCAGATAAGACGTGAGCGCCGAAACGTGAGTTGCCCGTCACGTAGGCATCAAAAAGGTGAGAGGTCAAGGGGTCATGAGGAGGTGAGGCCAAGCCGCACGTGCCGAGAGACCTTTCGCGGGTGTGCAGGTTTTTCTCAGGGTAGCGTGACATCTTAGTGAAGCACAACTGTAATAACAGTCGAATATTGATCAGTGCAGCCTGGCATAAGGAGTTAGCAGGAAGCTGCGACCTTTGACCTACAGATTAGCACCAATAATTTGCAGGGTTATGCGTTGGCGCATTACGAGGACAGGACGGGAGCGAACAAGCATAACAGAAAAGACAAAAGACCGCCATTATTATTGAATTTCATTAACTAGCCTCCAAATGCTGCGGAGTTAATAAAGCTATGGTGTCGGGCTTAACTTCTGCTTCACGCACATTTGCAGAGCAGCTGCGCGCACTGCGTCTCATTTCATTCCCATCACTCATTCGCTGTTTGTGTGTTTGTGGTTTGATGCTAGCTTGTTAACTATCAGCCCGAGCCTTATTGTGCCGCATATGATGCAATTCATAATACCAGACAGAATAAACTATAGCTCACAGTGCGTTTCTGTAGTCTGCTCAGGGGATTCATGCTCTCACCTGCACTTCAGCCCGTGCGCTATATGAATAGCACACACACACATACACACTATAAGCTGTTTCATTGTTGTTGTGAAAAATAGAACCTATGAAGTCATTCATGCTGAAAAGATTGTAAATTGTGGGAAAAATATAAACACCTTTATGTTTGCAGACTGCCATTGTGCTTCACAAATGACCCATCTGACCGCAACCATATGAGGGTCAAGCTGTTCTATTCTTACAGTTTCCAATGTAGTGTGGTCATTCAAGAGCTGCACTTTTTTTTTCTTTTTTGCTCTGTGGGCAAGAAGTCTTAGAAAGGTTCACAGAAATGAGAAAGTTTAGAGCTGATGATGTTTTAACCCCTGCATACTTCGAGAATACAATAACTTAAACGGCCCTTGCAGCAGTCAGAAGTCAGTGCTTATTTAAAGAGAAAGGCTCGCATGGCTGCTTATAAGACACATGAAATTACTCATAGTGATAAACTTAAAAATAATGACCTTAGTCTTCTAAGTTCTGCAGAGCATTTAGCTTGAGTGCTTACTTCCTGTTCTGGTTGACACCTGTTTCCTGGAGCAACAGATTTCTGTTTTCCCACAAAAAAAAAAAATTGCTATAAAATCAGCTGTGGAAATGAAAGCAGAGTGAGTACTGGACCCACCTTCATCAAGTGATTACAATCAGCGCTAATGCTGCAACTTCTAACTGGCCATTTGAAAAGTGTTGTGTTTATAGCTTTCTGCTTGTTTCAAACGACAAAAAAAGGGGGGGGGGGGATCAGCTGAAGCACTTCTATTGTTTGAATCTCTTTTTGTGTAAACGTGCCGCGTGAAAATGTAGATGGGTTTTCCTTCTAAGCTTTTCTGTTTTGGGGCAGAAACAGCTTTTTTTTTTGCAAATATGTAAATGTAGTGGAGCATAACTGAAAATGCCTGACGTCGTTATGTGTTGAGCTGAAGGATGCACACTTCTTTGCACAGATTTTTCTGCTATCTGTGATACATCATTTACTTTTGCTCTAAGTTTTTAATGGCATATCTTTGGGTAGCTTCAATGTTTTTAAGCTCAGATACCTCGGGAGTGATTAAACAAAGTTAATCTGCATGAAGCAGAATAATTCTGACTACCAAACGGTCAGTGGACCTTGCTGTTGTGTACATGAACCCCCCCCCCAAAAAAGAGCAAAATTTCCCACAGCCCTCCGTGTGCTGGTTGTGCAATCTTGTTTAACCTGTTTTTATGTGACACCAAATTCAGCTAATTGCCCTAGCTGTCATACTTTTTCTCTGTCGGTATTGCAAGTCATAGCAATGCATAAAGTGGCTCACTCGGTTTTCTTCCAACTCATTAAGATACAAGGGTAGATACCTTTCTCTGGTACTTTCACCTAGTTTTGTCTTTGTACCTCAACTCCCCGTGAGCTCATTTATCTAGTCTATAAGCAGAGTCTTTGTTTAGCTTTTCATCCTTAAGTAATCAATACTGGCCCTATGAATCCAGGTCATCTTGCTCCTGTGGCATGTCTGTCCTTCCTGCTCACACCCTCCTCTGTCTTTATCAATCTCTGTCTCTCAATCAATCTTTTCCTTTCAACGGTCTTTCTCCATTTTTCTGTTCCCGTCTCTCTTCTTTTTTCTTGGTCTTCATCCATTCCTACGTCCTGTCTTTTTACTCCTGCTCTTCACCTCCTGAAAAATTACTTTGCCCATCTGGACGGAGCTCTGCTCAGCCGTTCCGCTATCAGTCCTCGTGCGGCAGTGATTAAAAATAGATCGGCACACCAAGTCAGAATTTGTCGAGACTTTTCTACCTCTCTGATCTCCTCGCGTTCTCCCCTCCTCTCACATGAAACTCTATTATCTGGAAATGGATATACAGTTGAAAGCGAAAAGTTAGCAACCAAATGTTCCAGTCTTATCCCTTTTGTTCTCTTCCCAGAGTCTTTGTGTGTAAGTGCGTATTTGTATTTGTCAGCAGCAGTGAGTGTTTGTCAGTGAGTCTGTGTACCGCCTGCGGACCCTTTCGCTGGGTGCTGTCTCATGTCGAGCTGTGTGTTTGAGAGGCTTGTCGAGGTAAAGCTCCTGTCAACGCCTGGCCGGAGGGAGTGTACTGATGAAAGGCCTCTTCATCATCCTAATGGGATACACAAACCTCTTAACCAGCACTGCTGCCTTGGCTTCGTCTGGATGAAGCCAGGAGAGACAGAGAGAGAGTGCGAGAGGGGGAAGAGAGAGCACTAAGTGACTAGCTGGACCGCACGCACCGAGGATCACACTGAAAACATACACAAGTGCACAGGTCAGAAAAATGCACAGTGCAAACAAAACAATGCTGCTGGGAGTCAGTTGCAGAGGAAGAGTCGTGACTCTGAGCGGCCTTGGGATTGTGAGAGTTTCAGTAGGTCAGGGCCATTAGGATCTGGGACAGAGAGTTAATGCCCTGCTGTTCACTAGAACTATGGCAACGTGTCCCCTGTCCACTGGCACGGACCCAGGGTAAGGGGACTAGGAGCAGGCATGTGTAATATCATACTTTAATCGTGTCATTCCCTTTAACTTTGAGGCAAATTTGAGTTTAAAATGTAAAAAAAAAAAAGACAAAATTGGAACACCTGAAACTGGCAAACAGCCAGACATCCCAAGAACATCATTTTAGAAGCGGTCCATTTTCAGTATCCACATCTATACATGTTCACACCTGAAAGCTGCCCAATAAAACACCATCTGATTTGTTGACCGCTGAGCAGCTCCATTTAAGCAATGGGAGGTTAAGGGCCTTGAGAGAGTGAGGTAAGCCCTGCTGTTTTATATTAGCCTCCCACACTTCTCCTGTATGTTCAGGTACAAAAGCATATTCTTTAAACTTTAGACCATCACTGTTCCAGTCATTTTCAGGGGACAGCAGTGCTAGTCTTTCAGGTTATTCCCCTACTTTGGTCCACACCTAAATATTGGAGTGCATACTGCACAGAGGTTGAATCATCACTGAATGTTTCCCCTGTGCCCCAATACAGGATTAATTAGATCAATTATCATGAAATATTGCACTTATAGATGACTCCTGGTGGCACACCTAGAGATCTTTGTCACTTTGAGTTAGACTTATCAACAACTATTGGAAAAATGTCTTTTAAAAAATGCCATTTAGTATAAATGTAGAATTCATTCTTCATCAGGATGAATAATTTGAATATCCCTCCAACTTTTTATTTATCAAGTCAGTTTTTTTATTTTATCCAGTAAGTTACCCTGTAAGCAGATAAATGCTGAAAACTTGAAGGTATGAAATAGATATTATTGCCTACTTTTAAAAAATCAGTGTGTTAAAATTCACTCTAAGTACCCGTTGGCATTTAGCTCTAAAGAACTACAGCAACTTATGAAGCCTTTGAGTGCATGTGATACTAAAGTATTACACAGTTAAGATGACAAATTAAGACAAAAATACATATTTTTATTTTAGTGAGTAGCTCACCAAACTGCACCACAAATCTGACATTAATGACTGTAAAAGGATGTGCCACTGTTCGCTAGCCAGCTAGCTAGTCATCATTGTGACCACTGAAGGGGAGACGCGAACACACGGAGGGTCTGTCACAATAAGCGCTGCTTCAAACCAATTAGCCTGAAGTGGAAGTGGGTTATAAAGCTCTCCCAACATCACGTTTGCACCTGTGCCAGATTACAGCCACTAACAGTGAATCTGCAGCACCTTTTTATCGCTGATCTGTTTCTGTAAAGAAAACAAGTGAAAAGAAAAGAGTAGAAGACTGTTATAAGTACATCATAAAGGTGTACTTCATATAGCCTCACTTATTCACTCATGCACTAAAAATAATGAGTCTCAAAGTATGCAATTTGAGACATAGCAAATGCGTTGTAAAATGAGAATGTGCTGTAAAAGGCTCATTATCACAGTCAATTTAATTTTTCTTTTCTGAACTTCAAGATAAAGTCAGAAAAAAGCTTTTTGCTGACTTTTTGACTTCCACGTGAGTGGGGGGTTTGTGGGATTATGCGACTTTGCTTGCCCGCTTGGTTTGACCCAGGCTGAGAGCAGGACACACAGTCAGGGTGTGGATCAAAGCACTTGGCCGCTGCAGGGGGGCAACAGAAGGAGGAGAATCCGCGGAAATCGGGCCCGAGTCTCTCGTCATTATTGTCACAGTGTCACACACTCTGGCCATTCAGTGTCACCATCGGTCTACGCTGGCCCTGGGCATCTGGCGGGTGACACTCCGCCTCTTCTTCAGTCCGCCCGTCTTTCCCTCTTTCAGCTTCATGCACAAGCAACTTTTCTCTCTCATTCACAGCCGCCCACTTTATTTGTCTATGCCAAGGGGATTTTTGTCATGCTCTCTTCATCTCTGCTCTCCATCACCGCCACTCCTGCCAGTCCAGTCACACAGCACAGGTCCTGGCTCGAGGCTGCGCGATGCCCTCTTTTTTGCTCCATCCCAGTCCCCACCCTGTCTTTGGGTCAAGGACGCATTTGCAGCTGCAATGAAGAGCAGAGGAAAAAAAAGAAAAAAAACAAACTTTGACATCAGGCAGCAACCAAAGCCTCATGAATGATTGATGCACAAATGCTGACTCATCACACTTGGGAAAGAACCAATATTTTGACCTGAAACATAACAAGATTTAGATTCGTGGAGGAGAGCAGAGACGCGTGCGCACAGGCTGCCCAGGATGCACCAATGTTCCTTTTTCCCTTCGCTGCGATGCAGAGTTATCAGTTCTCACTGTTTCACAATCTGTTAGCAGCAGAGATTGCCAGATATAGAAAAGTTGGCCTGGCCAAAAGTGATAGTCTGTGAGATGCTTCTGCTTTAGTTCTTACTTTTATGTGTTGGTGCTGCACTGCGCTGAGATTGCCCGGCAGTCAAATGGTATGGTGTGTTTTTCCCTTCCTATCTTGACCTGCACATTTCCTTGTGAAGTCTTGCTTCCTCTGGGCTTATAATTTCTCTTGCTTGCTTGTT
>VUQR01023056.1:0-15332 GCA_015108515.1 Hemichromis elongatus | reverse complement strand
TGGGGGGGAGAAAAAAAAAAGGGGGGGGGGTGTTTTTTTTAAAAAAAAGGGGGGGGGGGGGGGGGTCACGCTTCATTTACAATTAGATGGTTGTAGGGCAACACACCTTTCAGATAAGAGTCTAGGATAACAGTCTGTATACAATCAGACCGGTAAATGAGGTCTTGCAAGCCTGTATTTGTTGTGTGTGTGTGTCTGCATGCATATGTGTTACTATGTCCTCAGGCTTCCTCTCTCTCTCCTGCTGCCACTGGGACATACTGGATGGACAAGCGAAGGATTTCTGTCACTGTGCATCTCCATCACCTGCTCGGCCTTCCTCCTCTGCCAATCTGCTTTTCTTGCCTCCTGTCACCTCACTGTCTCTCTCTCTCTCTCTCTCTCTCAAACACGCCTTTTCTTTTCTGCTTACTGCCTCGCACAGATACTATGTTCCTTGCCCACTTGCGCACAAGCCCTGCACAGTTAATTAAACTCATGCACTCGTATCTTGATGAAACGATAGGCTTCACACCCCACAGAAATAGCCCCTCTGCAGGTGTCCTCATTAGCATGTTGGAAGCAATCAAAGGTGTGACATTTCCACTGCTATGATGAACTTCCAACAAGTTGCAACTCACACATTCCTATGACAAATATACAGAAATGGTGCCAAAGTATTAATAATGTGCGTGTCATATTGTCTTCAGAAAATGCTGACATCACGAGTCTGACAGAGTGACAGATTTCTGTCATTTTACTCATAAGCTACTTTTACATTAATGTTCCTCGTGGTTCTGTGTCAGATTCGTAAGACTGCTGTCACAGCTTTTAGACAAAACTGAACACGTTGTTATATTTGAAAGCAGTCTAAAAGAGGTTTTAATGTTGGGCAAGTACTCTCACACCAAAGTCCTGTGAAATAATGTACAAATATAGCAGCTTCTGTAAAGTAAATGTGAGAAATTACAGCTGAGATTTGTCTTATTATTCATGTTAGAGCAATGGAGCAGCAAACTATAGCTTATATGGACCTATTCAGAGGTGTGTAGCGCTACCAGGTGGGCTTGGGTACCTTTCACATTTGAACCATTACTAGTTCTGGTTCCAAAAACTTGGTACAGGTACTTTTTTAGTACTTTACTCATTTTGAAATAAAAATTCAAAAACTTCTTTAACAAAATGAGCCAATGCTTTGCAAGTGAAAAATTGTATTTATTTACAGCATTCTGCACAGCACATCAGCTGCTGTGGTCACTGTTTGATAATGTCTACGATGTTGACGTCACTGTTAGTGTGTTTTGCTTCTGCAGCATTAAATTGTAATTATAGTTACCTACTAAGGTTTTGAACTCTGGTCTCACATAGAGTGTGTTTGTGTATTGTAAGTAGCTAATAAAAAGTTAAAATGTAAACCAACACTGTGAAAAAGCCCTGTTTCTGTGACAACAGCTTACCAAACTGCCTAATTACCTCAAGAAGAAGCTGTCTAAATATCACAGAAAGTTTCAGCATGCTCATCTATGTATTCAACTTGTTATTCGCTGGCAACATGCTAATGTTAGCTGCAAGTCCTTTAATGAATTTGGCTTCTAGGCTTTTGTGGTCCTCTCTTCAGCTTTTAGATATATTTGGTGGATGAGGTTTTTACTCAGTGGGCAGCACAGTGGCGTGGTGGTTAGCCCTGTTTTTTTTCTCAAAGACCTTGCAAGAAGGTCAGAGGAAATTCCCTCATCTGGTCGGGGCATTTCTGAGTGGAGTTTGCATGTTCTCCCTGTGTTTACCTGGGTGCTCTCTGGGTACTCAGTCTTTCTCACAAGTGTAAAGATATGTAGTTAGCACAGTCGTAGGAACGAATGTGAGTGCAAATGGTTGTCTGTCTCTTTCTGTTTAATAGAGCCATGTCAGCTGGTATAGGCTCCCTGAAGTATAGAAGGATGGAAAACTAGTTTTGAAAAGTTTAGTGAGTAAGAAAATATATAAGCAGATTTATGCATGTTGTGTTCTTTTAAAAAGTTTTAATTGGTGCATATTTGACAAAATTAGTATTTGCAGTATCTGCTAGCTAACTGCTAATTGTTTAACAAAAGAAAGGTGGCAGTTCCACTTTTAACACAGCAGACTGCAGAGATTCTTTAAAAAGATTGAAGCTAATTACACAAATTACAATATATAACTGGCTTCCTTTTTTTTTTTACCAACTTTAGAGTCTGTTGATATGCAAATTGCAAGAAATTACTGTCTCTTGCATGGCTGAGACACTATTGCATTCACAAAATCATATAACCTGCAAATACCTGCCATAGTGCTTTAAAACCCATATACATTTCCTGCTATAGTATCACTATGACCGCATTTTGCTGGGATGACACACACTCACGAAGGCTTGCAAGGTGAAAGCAATACCAGCCGCGCTGTCGCCGCTAGTACTCACGAAGCACCTGAAGGAGAGTGCGTGTGCCTGCTGGTGCGAGAGAGGAAGCTTGTTAGTTAGAGAGTCACCATGGTGAGTACAAAGAAACGGGCTGCAGAGACATGTGAAGCCGCCGCAGGTTCACATCTTGGTGGCAGTATCAAAATACCCAAACAAGAGCTTTCAAGGCCAACATTTGGAAGACTTGATGAGAGAGCACACAGAGTAGGATCTGTGGTGCTCTTAGCAGGAAATCAAATTCTGCTTCCTGCCTCCCTGTCGACTCACAGCAATCGTGATGAAATGAAAAATAATGGCGGCCCTGTTAGTCACTGGTGAATTAATGACATTTCCTATTAAAAGATGACCAATTTTGCCCCCTGTCTGCACTCAAAAGGGCTGCTTATGTTGTAAGCGTTTGTGCGAGTGTGTGCGTGTTCGGTCAGATGGGTGAACCGCATGACTCCTCACACTCCGTCTGCCTTTGTTGATGTGAGAAGTGATGCTGTGTCGCTGCAACCTGTACTCATGTCGCCTTGTGCCCTGCTTGATGCCAAAATACACACACATTGTGACCGCCCCACTCACACACGCAGTGATTCTCCATCAGATCCCTCTAAATCTCCACACATGCTTCTTTCCAGTCTTCATATCTCTTCACTTTATCTTTTTCACCTCCTCCCTGGTTTCTTCTCTCTCCTCTTGTACCATTTTTTTTTTCACGCTGATGAGGATGAGGTCAGGCTGAATATCAATCACTCAATGTAATTGTCCTTTAAGGAAGGCAAGGAGAGACTGTCTTCCTCCATCAATCTCTGTCTCTTTCGACCTGCCTCTGTGTGGTGTGTGCAACTCGTACCCCGGGGCATCCTCTCAAGAATGATGATAATGAGGTGCAGAGGGTGAGGATGATGTATATCGTCAATATTACATAATGGCTGTTGATCACTGTATTAATTGGCCTTGTTTTCATGGTCATAAGCAGTGTTGTCACACAGTAGAGCTGGACAGTGAAAATTTGTGTCACAGTTTTGTTTTTTTAACATTCTGCCACTTTCATATTTTTACACATATCATTTTGCAGTGGCTGATTCCACTTTCAGTAGTATATAGATAAAAAAAAACAAAACTATGTTGTGATAAAAAAAGAAATAAAACAAAACAACACCACCGAAATAATTCACAGGAATGGTACTTATGTAGTACTTCTCTACTCTTACTGAGCAATCAAAGCCACATTCACCCATTCACACGCACACACACGTTCCATTGCACTTTGTTCTGTGCATTCGAGTGCTTTTACCTATCACACACATTGAGTCGGACGCATTGGCGGCAATTTATATCCTGCCCCAGGACACTTCAGCACGTACTGTGGATCAAACCGCTGACCTTTCAATGAGCAGTTGATCAGCTCTGCCTCCTGGGCTACAGCGACCCCTACTCTTAGGCTCTGTTAACAAAAGCTAATATTTTGTACGGGGCTATGGAGTCGGTCCTTAACAGGCGGCCTGTTGTGTTTTTCGGTTAGATGTAATGCCACTTCTTGTTCCCACTGTTTGTAATCAAAGTCAACATCTGGCTCGTTAGTGTTAATGTTTCCACAGCAGAGCTGTGAAGAGCTGCCTTGAGATGTATCCTTCCAAACTCTGTGCCACAAATGAAGCCGTGGCTGAGAGAAAAAACACCTGTTTCCCTGAGACTGTGTACGTAGAGTCTGATCCCCGCCTCCAATCAAAGCCATGCAGAGTGACCAGAAATCACAGCAAAACGAGTCTCGCTATTTAAAACTGATAAACTTTCAAACAGCAGACGCGGCTCTTGTCCAAGTTGCTTTTGGTCCTATCTGGCCGGCATAAAAGAGCCATAATGTTTGAAGAGCTTTAGCTTCAGAGCAAATAAATAGTGTCTTATATTAATATGCTGCATCAAATGTTTAGGAACATGAGTAACAAGGGGCCCATTTCTTACAGGTTCCTTCTCCATATGCTGCCTGGTGGCCAATAATAAAACACATTCAAACACGCTGAAAAGCCACAGCGGGTATTTTTGTCTGTTTACCGGTTTAGCAGCATTTGAAAAATTCATATCATGCATGAAATTACTGGCTGGTGTGCTGCTGCATCCGGTATAGCACCCAGCGCTAGGGTTGGTTGTGCTTCGTAGTTGGGCCCATGTTTTCTTTGCATGTGTATTTTTCATTAAAGTAAGATGTCATTTGAAGTCAAATGGACACAGCGAAGTGCTTTGAATCCAGGAGGCAAGAGAGAAGGAAAACTGGAGTCAGGGGAGGGCAAAAAGGCAAGCATTGTCATGTCATATACTCCAATGGAAAACAGAGGAGAGGTGGTGGGATGCTGCGCCGCTGTTTGTTTGTTTCTGATATAACTCATAAGATGTTTTTTTTTCCATAAAAAAGGTAAACTTCATGATCTTGCCAAACACAACTTAACCCCGTCTCTTTTGTAGTATTTTTCAGTCGCTCGACCTCTTCAAAGTACTCTTCCTCCTGTGCTTTATTCTCTCATGCTTGCTTTTCCCCTACTTCTGAGTGCAGTGTTGGGATAGTGAGGGCACTGAAGGGGACAGTAATGACTAACTCTGTAAAGGTAATGATAAAGTACAGACGCTTTAGACTCCACTCTGGCTAGAGGCGCTGGGGCTAAGAAAATTACAGTCATTCATGTGTGTGTGTGTATGTGTGTGTGTGTGTGTGTGTGAGAGAGAGAGAGAGAGAATGGGGAGCAAAAGAAAAGAGAGGGCAGAGAGAACAACAGAGAGTTTCACAGGCTTAGACAAAGACAGACATTGCTGTGATTCATTTCCCTTGCCAGTTATTATAGCTGTCCAGTGTGTGTGTGCACGTGCCTTATTGTCTCTCTGCTCACCACTTGGCTTTGAGTGTCTCTTGACCTGTCTTTGGCCAGCTCTCTTGTCTTCCCATCTTGTCACCCCTGTCCAGACTCCCTCTGTCTTTCTCCCACGCAGTCCTGCCTTCTAGCATAGCCCGGCTCCACCACTGTCACTTCAACTCTCCGTTAGGGCGAACTGAAGCTCTGCACTTCACCGCACAGTCAAACGTGAAGGAGGGGACTCCTTCATTTGCAGATGAGTTCAGCATGCATGGATAAGAGTGGCTGAGAATGCTCCGTATAACTATAGGTTGTCATCTAGTGTCTGGGTCTACTTGTGCCTATGTGTTCACACAATTGTGTGCTCTAGAAAGGAATACCCAGAAGCCTGTGTTTGCTGTCTAGCTGTCTGCTGTCTGTCATTAGAGTAATAAAAGACTTGCTGTGCTGCACGGTGAGGAGTTCTTGTCTTTAAGGCTCCTCCATTCCGCACAAATTGCCAGCTGCTGAGCTCTGATGGATGTTTGTATGCTGGCCCGAAAACACAGGTTCTACTTTAAACCCCTAGCTCTATTATCCCAGACAGAGATGCAGGAGAGAAAAGAGGCTGTCTGTCTGTCCGTCTCCTTCCTCTGTCATCTAAAAGTGTTTTAATTAAACTGTGCCTCTCCGCAGGCCTCAGAGCACACACACGCGCACACACACAGACACGGCACAGAGAGGGAGGTTTATCCAAATACGCAGCGCTCTCCTTCCATTCTGAACCGCCGTCTTTCTTTTGTTTGTCTTTCTGCTACCGTTCTTTTTCTGCTTTTCCTCCTTCTCTCTCCGTGCCCCCTCTCATCGCGCCTGAAGAGTGACAGGCTGTGTTTTCAGCCGATGTTTGAACACCGAGCGATCAATGCCGGACAAAGGGAAAAGAGCGGGGGAGTGGGGCGGGGAGGGGCGACACAATTGGCTATTGACAGAGAATACAAAGTTTGAGGGACTGGAGGCGACAGCTTAGCAGGGAGAGAGGAACTGAGAGAGGGAGAGAGGGATGCCAATGAATGCGATTCATGTTCATGGTTAAGCATCACGTTCTGATGTGTTAACTTCCATTATTCATAATTGTTTGTGTTTACCTGCTTGTATCCTCAGCATTGTGCATGCTTAATTGAGCGTATGTAAGTGACGTGAAAGTGCGAACACCTGCTATAAGGAACAAGTGGGTGTTTGTTCCTGTTTCTATTTGTTTCGCTGTATTCCTCGGAAACTCCTTGAGAGTCGCCCTTGGCCTTTTTTAAAAAGAATAACGAAGCCACTCTCGTTGATCTAAAGTAAAATTTAGTTTTAAGGTTTTGCTAACAAACTGATGTCCATCACTGATTTGTATTCATCGGTGGCTAGCTGGATCGTTTACAATGCATTAATGCTCAGTGAAACAGAAAAAAGGTATTTGAAAACCTTTAT
The DNA here is from genome assembly GCA_015108515.1 of Hemichromis elongatus. Taxonomy (NCBI): domain Eukaryota; kingdom Metazoa; phylum Chordata; class Actinopteri; order Cichliformes; family Cichlidae; genus Hemichromis; species Hemichromis elongatus. The sequence goes on along the minus strand of VUQR01023056.1, from coordinate 8,636 downwards.
TGATCACGTTGAGCTCATCATTGCCGTCAGCATTTCTGCTTTTACTGTACACTGCCGAGGTCTGGGTGGGTTAAAAGGTGAGGGTTCAGTTTAAGGTCACAGGTGATTGCAGGGACTGGAGATGAAGAATGAAGTGTTTGTGTGGGAGAGAGAAAAGAGTCAAAAACAAGATGCTCCAAGACAGTGATCTACCCTGATCACTGTTATGCCTTGAGCAGCTGATGCCTTTCTTGTCTCTTGCTAGCTCTCAGTTGTTGGTAATTCTACTTTTACCTCAGCTAGACCTTTTATAGTCATATAGATTTGACTCTACCTGAAGATGAAACAGCCTCCTGAATACCATAAGTCCTCGTTGGCCTTGGTTTGAATCCTGCTACAATTTTTCTCTCCTGCTTCCTCTGCGAGCTCTGCGCTCTGCGTTCCCTAATGTCTCAGACAGAATCTGTCAAGGGGAACAGTGGGATGAGAGTGGGCAAGTGCTCACTTTCCTAAAATAGGAGATGGTATCTTTCTAAGTACTTTCTCTTGTTCTCTGGTTGTAGAATACCTGATCGGGTTGAGGCTTGATACATTTTGAAAACTGAACACTGCAAATCTGCCTTGTTTAAATCTCGTAGTTTAAAAGCAGCCGAATTTGCTCACGCATTGCTTTTTTCTTTCTTTTTTTTTTTTAGCCATTCTGAATATAGAGGATGAAAACTGCAAGGCTGTAAGGCTGTAGTGTAGGAAAAGTACAGCTCCCAATGAGCTGTTCCTGCATATGTGAATTCATCTGTAGGCATGCATGTGAAGGGAAGGCAGCGCACCGAGCTCAATATGCCTTTAGCCTCTAGATTATCCCGACTGGAGAAAATGTCAATCTTCTTCAGCTTAGTGCTTATTGAATCCACATCACTTTTACAACCAGGTAAAAACAAGTTTTCTGCTGTAAAGTCAGATACATTAACAATTTATAAGAACTCAAAAATGCAAGGGATGGGACCAGTATGATAGAGGGGTGCAAAATTAAAGGAAAACCTGCACTCGTAGCCTCTTCGATGAAGGCGTCCAGGGCCCCTTATGCTTTCAGGGCCATTTTTGTGCCTCGATTTAGGTCAAATTGTCTCCTTTTAGAGAACGGTCCCTGCAAATCAGTATAAATTGTCATCTTTAGGCTATGACTAATCATTTTTACACCGATGGTAGTGGTTTGTTCCAAAACAACAATGCTACAGAGGCCCTGAGAGGTCAAACACACTGCAACTCAAGAAAAAACAAGCAAATAGTAAAACACTGCAAATTCCAAAAAACTCACAAAACGTGAATGAATACATTTTTTAAAAAGTGATTTAGGGCACCATAAAGAAGCACTATATAAAAACCAGGCCATTTACCATTGTGATTATTATCATGATATCGTGATAAGAACACACATTACCTGCAGCTTTTTCAGCCTTACAAAAGTCTCGGTTTCTGTCACTTTTGCAGCTGTTATTGTCACATTATTATCTTCCCAAAATCCCTGTCGTTGTGTTTTGTGAGCTTTTGCAGAGTTTTTCTACTTGCTGTTGGGGCTTAAATTGCAGTGCGTCTGACCTCCCAGGGCCTCTCATCTAAAGGGGTCTTTGAATGTTTTGGTGACAGTTAAGCTGACGTGAATCATGAACCATTAACAAAACACTGAATGAGCGACGAAATTTTGGGAAAATGTTCGATGCACTCGTAGCTGAAATGACAAAATGCACCAAAGCTGCTCAGTGTCCCAACACTTTTTATTTGTTTTGCCTTTCGTTTGTCACCCGTGTGTAGGTGTTACAAAAAAAACTGAGAGAACATTTCTAGCACGTGCTGACCTATAGCAGCTTTAAAAGTATGCCGAAACATGTTTTTTTATGTATTTAGTACTTTTCATGTTCGGAGCTGACCCTTATATCCATGAGGTGCTGTCACACGTTTTTTTCCAGTCCACCTACACACTCGTGCACACAAGGATACAGTTCCTTTAATAAATATATGAGTTGCAGCACGGTTTATTATTATACATTATTGCAATATTCTTAGAGCCGTCCAGGCCATTTTATTTATCTTGACTACTGTCACAACTCTTCCTATTTATCTGTACAGCACGCATTTTGTCACACATTATCAGTCCATATACACAAATCTGTCTTCTGCTATGAACATCATTGGCATACTGCTTGGGATCTACTCATCATCATTAGAGTACCGCCTCTGACAAAAAAGGTCAGAAAGACTGTGTCCTTCCTGCCAGGAAAAGCTTTTGACAGCTTTTCCAAGACGGACGTGTCACATCGAAAATGTCATGGGATAATGTGTGATCAACAGGACTGACCCGCAGAAGGTCAGAAACTCTCTGCTCCAGCTGAGAAGCACAGACTCTTCCAGAGAAACTAGAGCAGGGGGTCTGCCTTGTCCAGATTGCTGGTTATACAGGGAGGCAAAAATGTCACTGTAGTCCTTCCCTGATGGTGCAAACTGTCAGCACCTTAAATGTCCTCTTGAAATGCACTTAAAGAGTGGCTTTACCCCGAAGCTTGAGAGCGGCACACGGAATCAGCTGTGATACACACATTTTCTTCCTTTTGATGTGCGATAGGTTAGTGATATGGACAAATTTGCCACTTTGTTTTTTTCATACCTTCTCGTGAGTGAGGTCAGTGACCAGGATAAGCTGCAGATTGGCCATAGATCAGATTCCCTGCACTGGTCTTTTGTCAGGTCAGTAAATCATTTCTATATCCCGCTGTTGTTGTTTTCTTCCAGAGAGCAGCGACTACAGCGAGGCCGAGGTTCTTCCTGACTCCTTCCCGTCGGCACCGGCAGAACCTCTCCCGGAATTCCTGCTAGAACCCGAAGATGCTTTCATAGTGAAGAACCGTCCAGTCCAGCTGCGCTGCCGGGCGTCACCCGCCACCCAAATCTACTTCAAATGTAACGGAGAGTGGGTGAACCAAAACGATCACGTCACTAAAGAGAGTCTGGACCAGATCACAGGTGAAGACCTGCACGCTCACACACTGTAAACACAGCTACACACACAGGCACACACACAGAGTAATGTCACCTTGTATTTTACAGACATAAACATCATCCTCAATTACTAACATCATTTTCAACTACATAATCCATTAGCTCCTATAGGATTTTATGTGCACGTTAACTGCTTTTGGCCTGGAGCCAATGCATTATTTATATGCACTGTGAAAAATATGCCTCACTAATCTCTCGCTCTCCTGCCCGTCCTGTGTCTCTCTTCCCTCTCTCACTCTGCACAGGCCTGGTGGTGCGGGAGGTGGACATCTCAGTGTCGAGGACCCAGGTGGAGGAGCTGTTCGGACTGGAGGACTACTGGTGCCAGTGCGTGGCCTGGAGCTCAGCTGGCACCACCAAGAGCAGCCGTGCCTACGTTCGCATTGCTTGTCAGTATCAAGGCGGCGCGTCTGCACATACTGCACGTATTTGTGTGAGAGACAGAGTGCGAGAACAAGAGGAACAGCGAAAGGGCAAATGTTTCCAACTTTCTCCTTGTCACACGTGTCAGTTTAAGTATATATGCAAATAAATTTGCCGTAACACTCCATCTTGGTCCCTGGTGGTAATGTGGGGCGCGGTGTGATTGACACGTCGCATGTTTATGAGAGTCTGGAGTCTGGAAAAAATGACACAGTTACTGAGGCTTTTTGGGGCTTTGCCTGGTGTGTGTGTGTGTGTATGTGTGTGACAGGCACTGTCACTGAGATAAACTGGGTGTCACTCTCTGCTGTCACAGGGCAGCCTTCACTAACTGCTGACTGCATGTGTGTCGCCCTCTGTAGACTTGAGAAAAAACTTTGAACAGGAGCCTTTGGGGCGGGAGGTGCGTCTTGAGCAGGAGGTGCTGCTGCAGTGTCGCCCCCCAGAGGGCATGCCTGCTGCCGAGGTAAATACCTTTCTCCCCGCTGCCCCTCTCATCGCCTACAGATGAGGACTGAAATTTTAACCCCATATGAAATTTAAAGTCTTCATCAAAACTTTTTTAAGTGCTGGGATTTTCAACATTGCAGGATTTCTACACATACTAGCTCTCTTTTAGAGAGCATAAATTACCTAAATTTGCACACAATAGCAGAAATATTTCTTTAAAAAAGTGATCAGGGCTGATATTATTAGCCTCCTGAAAAACTGACCTTTTTATTGAGGCATATTACAAAACTGAGGGTTATCGTCCAATTTACACACAGCATGAAAAACCTCAGCAAGGGTTTGAGCTGTCACTTGAGAAAGCATCATGGCAAAAGCAAAAGAAATCATTTTAGACTTAAGAAAAAGAATTGTTGATGCTCACAAAGCAGGAGATGGATTTACAAAGTTATCACAGCGTTTTCAAGTGTCAAGAACTGGAGGGAGAAGTATGATCATGAAATTCAAAGCGAGCCATACGGTACAGAACAAGCCTGGCAGAGTCAGGAAGCAAAAGATTTCAAAGACTCTGGAAAGAAAAGTAGTGAGGGATGAGTCTAAAGACCCCAGAACAACTGCCAAGACACTAGTGAATGATTTAGCCACGTCAGGAGTTGTAGTCTCAAAGAGGACACTCATGAGAACTGTGCACAGGAACTGACTGCAAGGTTGCAGACCAAGAACAGCTTCATTTGTGCAGAAGAGACACATTCAAGCCAGACTAAAGTATTCTAAGGACAACATGGAGAAAGATTATGCAAACTGGGAGTGCGTGCTTTGGTTACATGAGATATAACAGGAGCGCTTTAACCACAGAAGAGCTGCTTATGTTTGGAGTAAGAAAGGCGAGGCGTACAACCCAAAGAACAGTGCCCCCATCGTGATGGTGGTGGGAGTATTATGCTTGAGCGTGACTGGAACTAAGAATCTTGTAAAGATGGAAGCAATCATGAAGAAAATGGATATGTAAAGATTTTGAAAGACATGTTGGCAAGAATTACCTCTAAATGCCCAAAGTGAGCATTACAGACTGACCGGCACAAAACCCTGAATTGAATCTTAATAAAAGAAAGACCATGAAATCTTGGGGAGCTTGAGATGTTGGTCAAAGAAGAATGAGCTGGGGTAGGTCAGGAGACGTGCGTGAGACAACTGCAGGCTGTTATGCAACAAAAAGGACGCACAATTGACCATTACCATTAGGAGAGCCTGGTAGTTTGACCCTGGTTGTTTTTGGGGTATTTTGAAAAAAAAAACCAAAAAAGTAATTCTTTGCAAAGTGAAATATTATAAGCATCCAAACTAAGACACACATGTTTGCGAAAGCTTTGTTAAAATATTCCTTGCTCTGTTTAACGGCACTTTGGAAATACTTTTAAAGAATGAATTTTTCATGGGGGCCTAATTTGTTCCTCTTCTGTTGCCTTTTTAACACTTTCACACTCATAATTCTCTTCTTGATTCTGATGAGCAATAAACAGCCCAAATCCATTTGCGTTTTGTTGTTTTGATTTCAGATTTATGCTCTGCAATCTGCAAACAGCGTAAAACAAAAGGAAAGAAAGTAAAGGGCGAGACACTGACATTTTGACACCATCAATAAAAGACTAAAACATGCAAAGATCAGGATATATATGTGTTCAGTTATTTAAGTCTTAAATTCTCTTGTGTCATTTTTTAACACCCAGCTAGTCTAAGGCTGCAAAACCTTGTATCTGACTTTTTTTTTTTTTACATAGAAAGCACTGTACATAAAATTCTAAATAAAAGCACTTGGTATGCAATCACAAAAGAGCATAAAGATAAAATTTCTAAATTGGTTTAATTATAAAATTATACCAATTTTGTTACTGTAATCAGTTAGTTATGGATTTTTGCTCATTAAAAAGACAAAAATTAGTCCAAATAAAAGGGAATGAAAGACATTTTTCTAAAGACGAAACAAATTTGTTTTTGCTTGGCAAAAACGATCACATTGTGACTGCGTGTTTGATCAATACTTTGTGTTGTGATGGCTTGATACACTGCAGGTGTTTACTCAATGGCTCCGTGCGTAGTGAGATGACTTATATTTATGCATGCACACCTGCTGATTTTATGTGAAAAAAAAAAAATCTGCCAAAGAAAAATTTGAGTCAAAACTGAAATAACAGCGAGCGCCTGAGACTGTGAGAGCTAATTTCTTGTTTTCTATATTTACTCGTTGTTAGAAGCAGCTGATATGTATTTATTTATTTATTTTTTACTTTGGATAATTATAACTTTCATGACCTCTTTGAGATTTCCTCATTTTTATTTCAAACTGCTTGCCTTCAGGTTGACTGGCTGAAAAATGAGGACGTCATAGATCCATCACAGGACTCCAATTTTCTGATCACGATTGATCACGATCTGATCATCAAGCAGGCCAGACTTTCGGACACGGCTAACTACACCTGTGTGGCTCGAAATGTGGTCGCAAAAAGACGCAGCAGCACAGCTACGCTTATTGTTTACGGTAACACATCCAGCCCCCACCCACCCCCTCCACACCTCACACCGCTCACATTAATGATACGTGTTTGCTTTGGATTAAAGAAACTATGAATTCTGGTTATGAATGAGACTTGTGACAACATGAAGCCATTATCAGAATCATCTGTTTGGTTCTTTGGTTTAGTGATTCGATACGCTGAGCAATAACTGACTGGAAAAAACAATGAAATGTAACATTTTACCACCTCTTGTGTAAATCTTTATCACTGAGGGAACTTTATTAATGGTGGAATTTTTTCAATATATATATCCATTACCAGTTAAACCACTAAAACAAATTTAAAGTGTAAAGTTCTGCTGGTAAATCTTACTGTAGACCAAGCAACTACACTTAATGCAACTGCAGTAGCCTCCCCCCCCCAGCAGGAGAGTGAACGATGCACACAAGAAATACTTAAATCGAGCACCAACAGCATGCACCAAAACCACCAACCGCCCAACTTACAGAGGCCATACCCTACATCCAACAGGATCCCAAGCATCCACTGCCAGTGCACTGATGTGAATCAGAAATCAAATCTCCTATAAGGGCCCTGCACAATATCAAGCATGTTGTGTTAATGTTGCAGCTGATTGGTGTAAGTGTGGTAGGCAAACCTCAGTAAATATACCCCAGGAGGTCATCCTGACCATCACGCACTAATATGTTAAATGTAGTAGCAGGAGTTGAGTGATAATCATTAATGTTAAAAATCATCCAGGTATTAACCTTCAGACTTGTTTACCCTGTCTCACTTGTTGCATCTCAGTGAGCGGAGGTTGGTCTTCTTGGACGGAGTGGTCAGAGTGTAACGCTCGGTGTGGGCGCGGCTGGCAGCGTCGAACACGCAGTTGCACCAATCCGGCCCCTTTGAACGGAGGAGCCTTCTGTGAGGGCCCGCCGGTGCAGAGAGTAACTTGCACCACGCTATGCCCAGGTGAGGACCAGATACTCATTTGTTGATTTCTAAAATATTCAGGTAAAATACCACAATTAATTTAAAGACTCACTGAAAGACAAATCGGGATAAAAAAAATCCTCACAGTGTTACTGGATGCCCAGTTAATGCCATCGAGACTAAGTACCTGGTTAGACACCAGGCCTAGAGCTTTGCTTTCTCCATTCACCATTCTGTTTCAATAAACATTTTCTAATCATATTTGAGGTTGTGGTCCCTGTTAGTGAACTGAAGGCTGACCTTTAGAGAAAACCAGACGACTGTTTACTCCATCATAACGTTTTCCAAAGAGGACAGAGGAGTGTTTGCTCTTGTGAAAGCCCTGGCATCACTGTTAAGAGGTGCCTGCACTGGGAACACAGTGCTATGTTGTACAGTCACATAACATCCTGTCTAGACCACCCTAACTCAAAGGCACAGAATGTTTTTTTTTTGTGCAAAATTGTTAAATTATGTACTTCGAGCCATTACATATGCATCAGACTGCATTATAACAGCATGCCTAACTCCCCTTTACCCGAAGCGATTAAACTGTTTTGCTGTTGGCTTACTGTAAAGTGACTCACATCTCTGTTTTCATTCCAGTGGATGGAGGTTGGACTGAGTGGGCAAAGTGGTCTGCCTGTGGGACAGAGTGCACCCACTGGCGCAGCCGAGAGTGCCAAGCCCCCCCACCCATAAATGGAGGAAAGCACTGCAGTGGCAGCATGATGGAGAGCAAGAACTGCACTGAGGGGTTATGTGCAAGAAGTAAGTGTCCAATATGTTGGAACTGGATGTTAAACATCAAAGCTGGGTAAACATTTGGCTTATGTAAATATATTTTTTCATGTATGTAATGTAACATGATACTCTCCCCTGCCTTTTAATAGAGACCACCATCTGTTGAATTCACTCACTGATCCTTATAGTTAATAGAAGATGGTGTTATTGATGTATCCATAGGGGTCATTTCCCTAACAGCATAATTTCTTCTGCAGGCGGTTGTTGAATTGATCTCGCAGGCGGCAATTTCTTTGCTCACACTTTTATAAGTCGTATTGTATTTCAAAGCTATTTTGTAAGGAACTGTATTTCTGAGGCGTTGAGCCACTGCAACATGGTGAGAGATATAGAAGGGGGAAGAAAAAGAGGGAAATCGCAGACAGATGTTTCAGGAGGAAAAATTCAGGTTCACAAGGAGAGCAGGCAACTGATCCACATCTAAAGAATCACAGATGGAGA
>VUQR01023055.1:10395-22616 GCA_015108515.1 Hemichromis elongatus | reverse complement strand
GGCAGGGTGGTGGTGAGGTGCAGTGTCAAAACTAAATTTAAATGGAAAACCATCAAGTAATTGTTGGGATAGAAAAGTCAGAGAAGCAAGTCATTCAGAGTCATCCTCTGGTGAATCCACATTCCTTGTTCTTGCTGGGGATGACCACCGAAATACACAATCATACGCTTGGCTTTTAAAATTACGCCTTTAGCTGCTTGTAAAATGTGCACAGGAATCATCACCCACAGCGCCCTGGAAGCCTACAAATATGAATCTTTTAACAGTTTTATGAAAACACCTATTTTAATCTTTATCTTTCTTAAACAAGTGCTAAAGTTTTTGTGCCTAAACCCAACTGAGCAGAACTAATGAAACAAGATAAAGAGTAAGTAAAAGTGAAACTTAAAATTTCAAACTTCAAGCCAGACAAACGTAAAGTGGTCACAGCCAATCACATGGCAGTACCTCAATGTATTTAGGCATGCGTACATGGCAAAGGCCAAGGTGATTTAAGTAACTTTGAGTGTGACATGGCTGATAGTGTAAGACAGGGCAGTCTGAGTATTTCATAAAATGCTAATCTAATAGGATCTGTAGTGTAAACAGACAATAGTCCAGAAAGGGAAAATATCCAGTGAGCGGCAGGTCTGTTGATGTCAATGCCAGAAGTCGACGGAGACTGGTCACGCTGCTTTGAGCTAATAGGAAACTAACAGTAATTCAAATAACCATTCGTTACAACCAAGATATGCAGAAGAGCATCCCTGAACACTCAACCCTGAAGCAGATGGGCTACAGCAGCAGAAAATCACACTGGGTACCACTCGTCTAAGCCAAGAACAGTAAAATGAACCAAATATTTGGGCAAACTCATCAAAACTAGACAGCAGAAGATTGGAAAACATTGCCTGGCCTGATGAGTTTTGATAACTAGTGCGACCTGCAGATGGTAGGGTCACAATTTGGCATAAACAACACAAAAGCATCACTCAATCCTGCCTTCTAGTAACAGTTCGGGCTGCTGCTGGTCTTGGTGTAATGTTGTAACGGGGTATTTTCTTGGCACACTCTGGGCCACTCATTTAATGCCACAGCCTACCTGAGTATTGTTGCTGGCCATGTCGATCTTCTTATGGCTGCTTCCAGCAGCATAATGCACCATGTCACAGAGCTCAGATCATCTCAGGGGGCATTCATATTGCCCCCACAGTCTTCAGATTTTAGTCTGATAGAGCACCAAAAATCTGCAGTGGAAATAGTGTGACGCCATCACGTCTATATGTACCAAAATCTCTGAGGAATGTTTGGTATTAGCAATGTGTACCTAATAAAGTGACCGTATATAAAAACCTTCCTATGTGTCCGTTCAGACATTTCGCAAGGTAAGAATGACGTTGGTACATTTCAATAAAAACAACCTCATAGTGTTTCTACAGGTAAGTCAAGAAATTAAAGTATTTAGCACACATCATCTGGGGATCACGAATATGTGAATACCAAAAAACCCCACTAAGTAGTCACAGAGTCCACAGAGTCATGTCACTATCATGGCTAAAAATACAATAAAAAAGGAATCAGCATTTCACTATACAGGGGTTGTTGTATTATATTTCATAATGACAAGCTATTATATTTCTTTATTTGTAAAAAAAGAAAAAAAATTCTAATTAAGTATGAATAATAGTGCCTGGCAATCATGCAAAGGTATTACTATTTTCCACAGTCTCAATAATTGAGTCAGGCTGCAAATTAAAGCACTTTGGTGGTCTCCCGCTGCAGCACAGCAGAGCCCTGAGTTGCATCCCCTGCCCCACACTGTACTGATTAGGCCTGTCACTAACCCCCAAACAAAATAATCAAAAAGACAGAATGGAGGGCAATTCAGGTATGCAATAGTACTAAGGAGGGCTGAAAGCTTCCTCATCAGGGGAATATATGCCAGGCTCTGGTGCAGAGGGAAGATAGCACGACCCCTTGCTGTGGGAGAGTCACAGCAGGGGAAATTGGCTGGCTGTCTCCATGCCTTTACTGTCTGCACTCCATCAAAAGACAGCAGTGGGGGACCACACACTCCCAAACTAATGATAAAACATCAAGGACAGCATAATGTTGCTGCCGGGGATGGAGTGTATGGCAGAGGTGGTGCTGATGGTGGTAGGGTGTAGTATCGGGTATCAGGAAGAGATTCGGCTCTGACAGTATTTGAAGAGAGGGGGTGGGCTAGATTTCTTTCCCTGTGACCGAAGGCAGTGTGATAGCTGAAATGTCAGTGTCTGGAAGAGGGAAATTGGCCATTCAGGGATGAGGGTCTTCACAAAGGCCGGGATAGGATGTGGCACATATAATATCCAGACGAACAAGAATTCTCCATGGGCAATTTCCAGGCTGGATGACTCTGGGCTCAGCATTATGAAGGCTGAAATATGAGTGTATTTTTGAGAGACCATATTTTCAGGGTGCATTTGTATCAGTGAAGAATTTGATATGAGAGAATTTAACCATAAAGTGAAACAATGTAGGAGAAATTGTTTATCTATGCCTGCTTAAACCTGCCTGCCAACACGACAGCGGGGAATATGTTTTACTTGTTTTTTGTTTTCTCAACTTACTTCTCTTAGTTAAAAGTGCCCTTTATATAAAGTTTTGCAGAAGTATTCTATAAAAAATACACACACACACAAAGAAAAATGCCTGTAAAAAAAAAAAAAGAGGTTGCATCAATTTATCTAACGATTTTCTTCTTTTTTTTTTATCATGACAAAAAAAATCTTCAAGCTGTTGTGTTGAAAATCATTCCACACTGTGTTACATGTTTCATAAAATCAGTGTGATTCACAAGGACACAGTTTCCCGACAGCCTTTCATAAGAACAAGGAGACCCACGAGCCCCGTCATGTTATGTCGAAACCCTGATAAACCCTAAATTCCCACTGGCTTTTGAAGCTTTGATTTATTTTTTATTTTTTCTTGTCTGTAGAGGATTTTTTTTTGGGTCAGGAAGTCAAGTGCGGGCTTAACCGTGGTGGCAAAGTGAGAGTTGTTTTCCTGCCAACAGGCAGCATGTGTGAGTTATAGCACCAGGTCACCTCTATGAGAGAAAGGCCTCTCTCTGACCAGCTCTCCCCAACAACACACACCAGCCAGAGGGCACAATTCACAGCCTGTTGAAGACACACCCTTGTGGAGAACAGCATGACAAGCCTCTTTTTCAGCCTTTCAACTGGCCACATACAATACGAGCACTACAATAGGGCTTGATTTGACGTGAATTTACATCGGCCTCACACCTGTCCAGGCTGTCGCGCAGTGAAAGGTCATTAGTCTTTTTGAAATAGGAAGAGCCTGAAGGACTGGTGCTGGTAGAGGGTGGCAACAGGCTGAAAAGAAAACTGATAGACAATTCAGGCCCAGCTCTATCAATAATTCTGCAAGCAAAGTACAAAACAGCTCATTAAAATAAAGCTATTGGTTGCATACCCTTAGTTAAATAAAATACTTTTTTTTGACAGGCGTGTGATGGCTTTAGCAGGAGCTCGCAAATAGCAAAACAAAACAGCAAAACTGGTAGATAAGAGAGGAAAATTGCATTTTACAACAGAAAAATATAAGCCTAATGCTAGCTGGCCGGATAAGAAGGGTGCACTGGTGGACAGTTGAAATTGCTGTTGTGCATGGCTGCTGGAAAGCTACAGACGAAAAACGGCACAAGGTTATCACACAAAGAGCAATGCATGTTGCAGAGACACACATTAATTAAGCCACTGTTGCAAGCATGATTAGTCTGGGACAACAAACTCTCACGTGGACCACAACATGGTTTTTTTTCTGGCATCAAATCCTCCAGAAAACAGGAGTGGGAGTCGCAGATATAATTATATGCAGTTTGAGCACCTTTTACCAATCTCCTGTGTCTCATTACTGAGAGCTAAAGTCATGGAGCGTCCAACATTTGCACACCAGAGAAATGGTGTTTAATGGAAATTGGTAAAATATGTGGATAGGAAGTTACTAATTGAAGGAGTCATGGCCAAAGGCACAAACACTGACAACGCAGACACTGTAGCTTTTATTCGGGACCAGAGAACACTCGCTTCCCGTGGCTTTCAGTCATTCACGTAAATGTTATGGGTGCAGAATGAATCAAATGATACATGAATTTAACAGCAGTAGACACACATCATGCATGAGTTCCTAGATGCCCGCAGGCGATTCAGTCAAAACTTCTGAACTATTAGAATATTATATTACTACTTTCAAGATCTGTGATGGGGAGTCAAAAAATGCTTAGCCGGCTTGTTCAAAATCAGAGAGGATTTTTGATCCGAGAGAGAACAATAAATCTTTGATTCGGAGGAATCTTTACACAGCAATTAGAAATTTAGCCGTGATAGCTTGAATAAGGCTGCCTCGAATGAGCTATTTGCTGGCATATGCTGTCCTTTTGTTTGGAAGTGATCATTATAGGCCCATTGGGAACATGCAGATGCCATCATCTGCCTGGCAGAGCACAAACCATGGGGCGGCAGAGTTATGGGAGTTACAGGAAACCTACGTCACGGTGTCACACATGTCAGCTGGTGAAATAAACACATTATTCCACCAGCAGCCTATAGAACTGCTGAATGTCAGACATACGATGATGAGAAAATCTGTGTATGTTCCATTAACTGCGTGGAGGGAGACATTTTTATGTGACTGAAAATATTCCAGCAATGATAAAATGGAATACCAGCGCTTTTCGGAGTGCTTTGTGCCTCAGAGATTTGGATTAGCGACATCCTGCTGTGTTTGAAGCCCAGTTTAGAAGACATTCCTAACACCCCACATGGTTATTCTTCAGAAAATTCAAGCCATCAATAGCACCTATGCAGTTTCAGCATTCAGGAGGGAGTCATTTCACAACTCTGTAATGCTTCCAGGTGTAGAAATTCAGTCTCAGGTTACTCTTACAAACCCCCCCAAAAAGCATCATCCTTGCACCGACAGTCGCTGTTTATTCTTCCTTAATTCCTCTAGAGTCTGACAGCTTTTTGCATCCTCTGCCCAAGACCTTGTCCCTCCATTAAAATCCTTTTCAGTGCTTGCCCGACAATTGGTGAAATGGTGTTGACGTGAAACCCATTACAAACACATTTATTTTCACAAATGCACATTTTTCAGCAACTGCCATAAACATCTGCTCATCAGCTAGACAAAAAAAAAAAGAGGAAAGAACTGTTACATTGCTGGTTTTTGACACACAGTTCATGGCTGTCAACATGACCTAAGCAAGCAGACTGAGTAATAATCAAAACAATATCACCAGAGGGAAACCTGCAATCAGCTCTTGCACAAAATCCACAAAAAGCTGATTTTTGAACAACGGAGCCTTTCTCATTTGATTCTGCAGCTTTGTGCATGTTAGGCTTAAATGTGAGTGTTGATTTTGGAGGCCAAATTTAACAAACTGCATCAACCCAGCATGGTTTGGATGGTTTTAAAACCAAGCTGTCCTGTTTCTTTCTGGGTTTTTAATTCAGAGAGAGAGAGCGAGAGAGACGATCGGTTCGATTTGAAAAACCAATAGCTGATATTATTCTATATGCAGCGTGCCTCCTCATACCAGTACCAATGCACTGACCACAGGAAACTGTTTACTGTAAACTATGCCTCACAGATTGAATGCAAAGCATATACATACAAGGAATTACAGTAAAATAATGATACACACCCAGTTTTAAATGTATTTTTTACACAGCTTAAAGGTTTAACTCATAGACTTAGTGCCTTTTCCTTCACTTCTTCACAACATTCAGTTTAAGCTGTATAATTGACCATGACTGGCATCCAAACTAGATTCGGTGTTACAAAATCCTGCCAGTGCGTACACGCCCAAAACTGTGAATTTTAAGTTTCTCTACACCCAAAGAAACATTCCCCCCGCACAGGATGAAAGAGAAAACAGCCTCCAGGTTTAAAGGGACAAGCAAACCACAATCTCATCTGAACATCAAGAATCGTTACGATTCCAGCCCCTGACATTTGTTTAAAGCAAAGACATACAAGCAACCTGCCACAGGTTCTGAGTCTTAGGTAAAAAGAAAGAAAATCTGTTTGAACTCGTACAGAGGTAACGCAAAAATGTATTTTTGTTTATATTTCCTGAGAGCCTAAACAACAAATTCCCATTCCTGGTCTTGCGTATGGTCACTGGCAGACAATGCTGTTGGCACACAGGCAGGAACAAATTGAAACTTGGGAGTGAAATACAAAATGCTTCTCTAAACAGCAGGGAGCAAGCACTCCGAGGAGAGAAAGCTAAACCCACCAACAATGGCTGCACCTGCTGAAAATTTATTTTCCCCTTATCCACATCACCCCTGCCAGCCACCAAAAATAGGAAATTAAGGTCCGAGTAGTGTGTACTTCACTGACATCAAGTTACGAGATTTCTAAATGATGAAGTCCGTGGTGCTTTGTGCAACTTCAAACAGCTACCTCCTGCTGTTCACCCCTCAGGGATTCAAGTGCAAGTGCCTGATGCCTTTAAACAGTTGTATGGGGAAAAAAAATGTTTTCAGAATTTTGTGCAATTGCATCCAAGTGAAATTTACTGGCAAAGGCAAAAGTAGTTGAGTTAGTCATTAAATCCCTATGTTTAAATTTTGTTTTGTGTTCAATTTGGTTGTTTTGTTGTGGATTGTATTGTGTTTAAAAGAAAACAAGAAAAACACAAAAACTCCAATTAGTGTGAAAAGGCTGACAGGCATGTTAAGCTAAGAAGAAAATGAGGCCTCAGCGAAGAGAGGTTAACCAAGAGGAGCAAACTGTCTGTGAAATTTAAAGTCAAGTCCTGGGAGAGATGGTCCCCCAATTGCCCTTTACTGGATGGCTGGAGAGCACATTGAAATTCCAACCACTTCGACTTAAGTCAACAGCACCACGGCCGATCTCCATCACAGAAAATGAAGTAATAGCCAATACAGTTTATAGTGTTACATAGTGCTCTAATAGTGGAATATGGTACTGTTTGTGCACGAGTGTGACGATGCACGGCTGCATCATCCTTGTCTCCACCGGTGGTAACGTAAGGTGCACACTTCTGATAACACTTCTAAATGCATCCCAGACTGATAGCATATTTCTGCACAGAGCAAGGTGGCGTCTATTTCCAGACACGGTGCAGATGTTAAAAACTGTGATAACCAAAGTGCCTTACAAGGAGATACAAAATACAGCATAAAATGAAAAATGGAAATAAATCAATAAATGTTTAGTAGACTAGGCGTCAACAGGCGTGCCGTAGCATTGTTTGACATCAATACTAAAAGAAGTGACCTTCTCACACCCCTAGAAACGTTTCTTTATCTTTGCTAATTGCTCAACGATAACGACTCAGACATTCTAGGAATGCAATTCTAAATCAGTGGAGTACCTTCTTAAAAGTGTCTGTGTCCTTTATCAGTGAGCAAAACCAGGCAACAAATGATAAGGAACAACTACAAAACACTAAAGAAAACACTTGTGACTAGTTAAATTTGGGCCACACATTCAGAGGAGGTAGCAATAATGCACTCCAAAAACTCAAAATCTTACCAAGTATATTTGTCTTATTTCTAGTCAAAATGATCTCATTACACTTAAAATAGGATACAACAAGCTAAAGGGCAACATTTCAGTAAGCTAAATGAACTTGTTACAAGATATTTCATCATGAAACTAGAGAAAAACTAAAGATTTTTCACTTGTTTCATTGGCAGATTTTTTCACTTAATACAAGATATTTTAGCTTGAAATAAGTGAAAGAAAAAATCTGCCAATGGAGCAAATGAAAAATCTCTAGATTTTCTCTAGTTTCACGATGACATGTCTTGTAACAAGTTCATTTAGCTTAATGAAATGTTGCCCTTTAGCTTGTTGTATCCTATTTCAAGTGTAATGAGATAATTTTGACTAGAAATAAGACAAATATACTTGGTAAGATTTTGAGTTTTTGCAGTGTGTGATATAACACATAGCTGCCTCTCGGTTTCTGCTGGGTCTGATTTATTTGCTGCTGCTTCAAAAATAATAATATACCATAACACATCTCTCTATTTGGGTTTTTGACATCCCAGTGCAATGTCAACAGCCACTTTATCCATCCCTTTGTACTCCACATACTTCAGAGTCATCATACAGCTAAAGCTAAAATCTTCAACATAAATTCAAAGCTGTGTGGATTTGTCAGCTACTGCCACCTTTTAAACTTCCTATTTCTTTAAATAATGGCTAACGTACATCTGTGTTTGAAAAGTGACCGTATGTACACAGCGTGCCATCACTGTAATACAAAATCATAACCACGAAAGCTGCTGAAGGTCTCCAAGTCTATAACCTTTCCATAAGAAATGGTAACTGGTTTTTGATGTTAAAAAAGTGATGAAGGCATTTAAACATCAAGTGTAAAAAGGAATAAAGTATAATATCTACCATGTACATAGAGGACGTAGTCGACATAAGCCTCTCCTACAGAATTGGACGCCACACAGCGGTAGGTGCCGTTGTAGGACTTGTTGAGGTTTTCGATGTAGAGATCAGAGCCGGTGACCACAGCGTGAGGTGGCACATCCTCATCTACTCTCAGCCAGTTAATCTGATGGGGACTGGAGAGCACAAATACCACACACATCACTCAGCCTCTGTCTATCCATCGTAGAAATCTGAAATAAAGGTCAAATCTGAGAATCTGAGAAGGGCCATTGGCAGGCCCTGTCTAATGATGTAGTTTATACAGCATGCTAACAACTGGTAACATTTAAATGGTACACTGAAATGTAAAGGTTAAGAGGGTGTTTGGACTGGCAGGGAAAATAATATACAGTGGAAAATAGAAAACGAAACACAAGTCTCAAGCGCTGAAACGCATCCATACTCACTGTGGCTTTCCTTCGGCGATACATGTCAAATCCAGATTGTCACCCTCTCTGGTTAAACCTTCAGGATATGTCACCACGATCTTTACTTCTGGTTTATCTGGAAGTTTAACAGATTAGTATTTACAATGCTTCAGTGATGTAAGCTATAATCCAGCTGACTTTCTTTCTTATACTTGTAGCTAAAGGGTGTGTTAAATGATTATTGGAGTCTTAAGTGAAGCGCAGTGAGAAACAGACTTCTAAATGAAAGAAAAACAGTCAATAGCGAAACATAGAGTAGTATGAAATGATTATAGATCTGCTCACTAGACAGCCAGTCCGTCTGCAGTACCTTATAGTAAAATGGCTTTTTTCACCTCTTATCAATGCTAGCCAAAGATTACCAAAATGTCAAGCGGTTGCAGTCAAGCTTTCTCTTTTTCCTTGAAAGGTCAGACAAAACAGTTATCTTCTGAAAAAAAATTAATATTCTGCACAGACTACAAAAGGGTACCTTAACCTTTCTTTGATGTTTAACAGCGTAAGGCCGTATGCATTACCTCTTCAATCAATTCGCCATTTAAAGAACACCTAAACATCACTGATACCTGAGCAGAAACGTTTCCCCTTATGATTGCTGTATCTTTCAGGCCAAGGAACCATTACGCTCTAAGAAACACCAGCTGTACGATAAAGGGGTAAAATATACGCAATACATGTACGGTATGAAGGTCTGAGGATACACCGCAAGTCTTTCTAAGACCATATCAACTGCAAGTTATTTATTCCCGCGTGTGCACAGCTCATGCAGGAGCCATGCAATATGGGAGTGTAATCTACATCACAGCAGGGCACAAGAACTACACCTGACCACACTCAGCTATAATGCTTGGTTCAAGAGTCTGTTTCTTCTTGCCACTGTGTCTTGCAAGTTTCCAGAGATTTAAAAGGAAAGTGTTTATTACATATTACATTTTTATTTGTGGGTTATGTGGTTTACACTTCCTTTGGAGAAAGCTGGAAAAAGGATGATGTGAAAAAAAAAGTTTTTCGCATGACTGTGACGTCCTGTGAAAACTAAATATACCCCATGATTCAACAGGTCGTAGAGCCACCTTTCGCTACAACAAGTTGAAGTAAATTTCCCCATGATTTGATCAGCCTCTCACATTGTTGTGGAAGAATTTTGGCCAGCTTTTCTTAATAAAGTTGCTTCAGTTCATTGAGGTTTGTGGGCATTCACTTAGGCTCTCTTAAGGTCTTACCACAGCATTTCAGATGGGGTAAGTTCTAGAATTGCTTGGGATCATTGCACTGTTTTATTACCCATTTTCACCAAGCTTTGACTCTACAATAATCTGGTATGCAGAGAAGTGGCTGCAAAACAGTCCCAAATCATCACCCCTCCACCACCATGCTTGACAGTTGCTACGAGCTGTTTGCGCTAATGTGGCTTTGCTGTGCTTTATAGCCAAATATCTCCACTTTGTTCTTGTTTGTCCAAACAAGATTATTCCAGAAACCTTGTGGTTTATTAACTATGCAGATAGTATTTTTAGAGAGAAGAGGCTTTCTCCTGGTAACCCATCCAAACGAGACATATTTGTTCAGTCTTTTTTACATTTTACTCTCATGAACAGCTAAAATGCTAACTGAGGCCTGTAGAGTCGGTGATGTAGCTGTTGGGTTTGTTGCGGTTTCTCTGACCTGGGGGTAAATTTGCTTCGATGGCTACTCACTTAAAGACTATGGCATTATGTCATGTCAACACACACCTGATCGCTCCGGCCAGCAAACTGCTAAAACCTCTGCTTTTACAAATGTGCTAATTATCAGTTAATCAAGTGCTTTTTGTTAGCATCACCCGGCTGCTATTTCCTATGAAAGCTGTAAGGGTGTACTTAATAGTTAACTTTGTTTTTACACTGCTGTTGTTCACCATGCAGTCAACCATAATGGCCCTCCCAGGTGGCTTCTGTCTGTGCTTACTTTCAAACTCCAAGACAAACATTTGAAATAATTCATTACAAATATTTATGGCTAAGATTACCCACAGAGCTTCAGATTAAGTGTACTAGGCTCAGAATCACATTGATTTATATTATCTTATTAACCCTTTCCATCTATGCAGGTGCCTGTACTAAAAATGCAATTTGTCATGATCTTTTGAAGGCTGGCACACTCACTGAAGGAAGTATGATTATTATGGTTTATTTACGTTGCAATAGATTTCGTAGGGGTGCAAGTGAGAATGTTTAGAATAGGTTCGAAAGAACATTGTTTCGAAGGTAATAGTTTCTGTCCAATTTACAACTTTGACTAGGCGGACTCACTCTGGCCTGGTGATGGGGAGAAGGAGACTTGTGCTTGTATTTCAGAATTCTCCCAAGTGTCTATTATCAATACAGCCCAAGGTTGTTCATTTTGTCCTCACAGTTGTAAGGATTTGAAAAATCAATACAGCCAAATTCTGTGCCCACTGCTCAACTGTGACAAAATAACCAACACTGCGGTGTATTCTAACTCTCTCCAAGTGGTATAAATCTGCTTCTAGTAACTCTAAAAGAACCCCGTCAATGCTCTTGCGTATCTGGCTGTGTAGGCTCTGTTATTCTTACATGTAGTATGTTTTACTTACTTTTTCCAATCAGAACTAAGTGTTACACCTAAACATTTTTAGGTGTGAAGTGAAATGAAGGACATCTTATACCAAAGGTCCAGCCTTACTAATAAGCAGTTAATCCCTAAACTGTTCCAGAAAAGAAACAGTCCCCGACACTGTCTGTGGGGCCTCGGTCTAGTTCTAGGTTTGAAAAGACTGAGTTTTGGGTCACTCACAAAGTACTTCCAAGTGTCTTTGAGCCAGGAGGTCCTTTACAGCTGGGTGGTCAATGATGCAGTCCACTGGCATTCCATCATCCTCCTTGGTGACAGAAAATCTTACCCGGCTGGTGACAGTAAACATCCTGTCATATGTCTCCTCAACTGTTGTTTCACCTGGAAAACCATCACAAGGATGACAGGAACAGAAAGTTAATGGCTAAACAGGTCAAAAACCAATCTGAACTCCTGCAGCAGCAGCAGCAGCAGTCTGCACTGGCTTTAATGAGCAAATAGTCAAAGCTATTAAGAAAGCATTACCTGTCAAAGAGGACTACTTTCAGATGGCATTTACATTTAATTTATGATTCAGTGATGTGGTGCCCAGGCGAGACTTTGGGGGATTCAAAGAGTCCGAAGGCCTTCGATTCTGACGAGAGCAGCGAGGAGCGGCTGGGTCATATCCAGCCTGATAATGAAGGCTTCTGCTGCTTGAGGGTTGAGCATTGTTGGGGCTAACCCTGCAGTAATCTGCTGCCCACT
>VUQR01023054.1:0-15456 GCA_015108515.1 Hemichromis elongatus | reverse complement strand
GGCCTTTAACCCCCCCCCCCCCCTCTCTCTCTCTCTCTCTCTCCTACCCTGGCCCTCCTCCCTGCCTCCTTTCCCCTCCCTCCCTCTCTCCCACACGCATTCATAGTCTACAGACCGACAGGCTTGGCGACCCCCTCCCCCCTTCCATCATTTTCCCATCCCTTACTCGCTTCCCTACAACAAATATGGCCGCGAAATCTGACGGTGCACCCGTCTCTCTCCGAAACGCAATCCCACCCGAGTGCCCCTCCAGGTCGGACCCGCGGCCTCCCCAGCGCCGTCCCGGTGGGCAGCGCTACACCCTCTCGGACTGCTGCTGGACGCTGTGCGCCCTTCTGGTCTTCTTCGCGGACGGGGCCTCAGACCTGTGGCTGGCCGCGGACTACTACCTAAGGAGTAACTATACGTACTTTATACTGACTCTGGTCTTTGTGATAGTCCCGTCCGTGGTCGTGCAAGTCTTGAGCTTCCGATGGTTCGCCTACGATTTCTCGGAAACCGTGGAGAGCGGCACGGCCGCAGCCGCCGCTGTGGCAACGTCGGGAGCTGCGGAGAGCGACATCAGCACCAAGGACAGCGGCGAGCGGGGCGCTGGCCGCTCTGCCGTGGCCGGGGTGCTGTCAGGGCCGGGCACCGGGGGAGGAGCCTGGGGGTGCTGCAGAGTCTTCGTCTGGCTCTTCCAGGCTCTCATTCACATCTTTCAGCTGGCACAGGTGTGGAGGTAAGTCAGAATACTCAAAACGTGATCTCAGCCGGGGGGGGGGGACTACACGTTGTCGCTGTGTTTGTGTGTATGTGTGTCTTTCAAAGCCCAGCCTCACTCCCTGTAGTTATGAAGCCTCATCATACAGGGAGGACTGCGCCCAAAATGCCAGAATATCTTTTTGAATTAGACTCCACCCACTCTCCCAAGCCCCCGGCTGGCTTCTAGGTCAATCATCTGTACACCAAACGCCTTCAAATGAAATAAAAAATGTGAGGAGGGGGGAGAAGAAAAATCCTCTTGTCTGTTGGGGTTTCAGTAGGTTTCAGTAGGAGGAAGGAGCCTGACTGCTCAAGAAGAAGAATAATAGTCATAAATGTCAGGAGAGTTGCTTCACATTTACAGTGATACTTGCCTCTCTATCACTGTTTAGTGTATTTTTAGTTCCTACCTGGAGGCTCTGGCTCTTATGTTTGGAAAATCCATATTCTCAACCCTCCCAACAGTTTTCTTCCTTCGAGCCATGTTCATACCCAAACATGTTTAATTACCAGGCGCTAAACACAAACCAGTGTACACTTTGGCATTGCTCTCAAATGGATGGCAGTAGGTCTGTAGGTCAGGTACTCAGGCAGTGATGGTGAGCCAGTGCTCAAGCTTGGAGTGCCCTGATAGGATTTGACAGGTTTGAACTGCTGCCAGCCAGGAGGAGGCATTCATTTAAACTGTAGTAGGAGGACAGTTAGACAAAATTACATTCAAAGACAAGTTGTATTTTGCAGACATGTCAGGCTGTTGTAGAAAAAAAGATGCAAATCAGTTATTTGATTTATCCATAGGCCTGCATAATCTCTGTCCTCTCTCGCTCTCTTCCTGCCTCTTTAGACAGCCCTATGGGTAATAACATATATTGATTCCTTATTTCCTCCTGGAGACTAGTGTGAGAGAGCGTGTCCTGGATCACATTAAAACATTGTGGCAGCAAAGAATTACTGGTAATGCCATTAAAGCTGTGGTGCGTGCCCCGTTCATTGCCGTTCTGCTGCTGCTGCTCTCAGACCAGCGTGTCTGCACATTAAGAGGATTACCGCTGTGTGTTTTACCCTCAGCTGTTAACTCAGGAATGAGCCGTCACTGATACACAATTAGTCAGGTGAACCGGGATCAATTTGGGCCGGCTACCAGAATTGAATGTCAGTGCACTTGAGATGTTATATGGGCTCTTGTCACACACAGGGCGTTCGATGACATTGTGTGTGTGTGTCCTCTTGTGTGGCTGAGTCTTTGACCCTCATTATTGCACATATGCTCTATTTTCCCAGTCTGTTTCATCCCAAGGCACACTTTGTGTAGTAGGGACCAGAACAAAAAAGGGTTACACAATCTCCCCTGTGGTTCAGTGGGCTTGTTGACATAGGGCTCCTCTGACCCTTCTCCCCGAGGCAATTACTGAGGTGTTTATAGCATCAGTCCTCCGTGACAACCACCGGTGTTTTTTAAACATGTAGATGCTCTGTAGCGATAATCGTTTACACTCTGTATATTTGCATAGTGCAAACACATTTGTGCAAAAATATGTGTGCTTTTCTCCACCGTCCTGTTTGGTACCTATACAAGGTCACTGCAAAACGAATGGACGTGGGACTCCATGTCAGCAAAGCTCAAGAGTTCAACAAAGGATTTGCAGCGAGCTCTTTTCTCCCTTCTAACCTTCAGCCTTGAAGGTTGGATTGAGAGCATTTATTTGGATTACTTTTCTCTCCGCAGCTCCTCATATTTAACTTTTTTCTGAACTCCTTGGACTTATTTTATTTGAAGAGAGACTGGAGACAAGCTTCACACATACCCCCCTCTGATGTCTGTACTAAAATTATAACCACAGAGCTGCTTAGTTCAGTTTCAGTTTAATCTAAATCCCAGTGGGGCAAGTAACCAGCTTTCTGGCAAGAAGTACTGACGGCTCCCAGAGTTTGGAATAATGAGATATGACTTCTGAGAGTCTGTGTTTGATGTCCAAAAGTTTTTAAAGCACAGTATTGAAGCCTAATCTCCCTTTTCCATCTCACAAAAACGAATGCGCTGCTGAAAGTTTCTGAAATAAATCTGCCTCTAATACTCAGGTACGTCCACGCCTTGTATTTGGGTGTGCAGAGCCGCTGGCACGGAGACCCAGAGCGGCGTCACTACTATTGGCGCATGATGTTTGAGAGCGCTGATATCAGCATGCTTCGTCTCCTGGAGTCCTTCCTGAAGAGCGCCCCTCAGCTCGTGCTGCAGCTCAGCATCATGATCCAGGCCAATCAGGTGCTGCCCCTTCAGGGTAAGTGCCCCCCAAAATGACCAATCACCACAGCCATCATACACATCATCACATCAGCCAGTCATGAGTCTGCAGCCCACACTGTACGCGCGCTGTGAGCGATGAGTCACTTGAGCTCGCCTCAATCAGGCTCCCACTGAGACGAGGGAAGTGCATTTTCTTTCTGTGCTACATGGTGAGACAGTTAACTCGCAGCCTTTTCCATCCCATCTTACTCCTCTTGCCAAATCTCTGTCTCTCTTCCTCCCTCTTCTCCGCTCTCTCCCCAGGGCTTTCAGCTTTTGCCTCACTGATATCCCTCGCCTGGATGATCTCCTCCTACCAGAAAGTCCTGAGGGACTCCCGAGACGATAAGCTACCCATGACCTACAAGGCAGTGATAGTTCAGATTCTGTGGCACTTATTTACCATCGGAGCTCGCACGCTGGCCTTCGCCCTCTTTGCCTCCGTGTTCCAGCTTTACTTTGGCATCTTCATCGTGGCCCACTGGTGCATCATGACGTTTTGGATCATTCAAGGTGAAACAGACTTTTGCATGTCCAAATGGAAGGAAATCATCTATAACATGATGGTAGGCATTGTCTATATCTTCTGCTGGTTCAGCGTCAGAGAGGGCCGCACCTGCTGCAGGATACTCATCTACAGTCTGACTGTGTTTGCTGAGAATGTGGCTCTCACCACCTTCTGGTACCTGTACCACAGCACTGGCGAGCACCAGAGTACCTCAGACTTCTATGACGTCG
Organism: Hemichromis elongatus; assembly: GCA_015108515.1. Lineage (NCBI taxonomy): Eukaryota > Metazoa > Chordata > Actinopteri > Cichliformes > Cichlidae > Hemichromis > Hemichromis elongatus. The sequence continues at coordinate 11,690 of VUQR01023054.1, read as the reverse complement.
TCATGGTTTGTGTGGTGGCCAGCAGCTATGCTCTGGGCACCTTCTTCATGTTTGTGTATTACTGCCTGCTGCACCCTGATGGCGCAGTCTCAGGGTGGGGTTACATAATGGAGAAGGAGGTGCCTGTGGAGTCTCTGGCCTCGCCAGCCTCCAGCCTCCCTCCTGACCTGGTGAGCAGCCCTCCCAGGACTCTTCAGAGAACTAAAGGTTCAGACAGAGAGACGGGGCATGGGATAGATGGAGATGTGTTTAAGGTGCGGCCACCCCGGGGAGCTCAAACCCCGGTGCCTCACCTCACACCCAGGACAGAGGGGCCCGTCATCCAGATAGACCTGCCAAGGAAGAAGTACCCCGCCTGGGACGCTCACTTCATCGACCGTCGGCTGCGTAAAACCATCCTGGTGCTCGAGAGTGCTGCCCCAGTTACACCTAGGATTCAGTACCGCTGCCTGGGCACTCCCAAAGAAGTGATGGAGTACGAAACCACCGTGTAATGCACCGATAGTGCTGTGACTCAGCTTGTTCCTGTGTGGACATCCTGCCTTAAATAAAAATGGCAGGAGGATGACTGAGTGGTCAGTTTTAATTCCACACTTGCTTAATGGCTCTGTGTTCTGGCCACAAACAGCCACAGCCGGGGATGGAGTGTTGTGTGTTTACTTTCTACAGGGGGCAAGATCCTGCGATATTGTCCGCTGACGGTGCATATTTTGGTTTCTGTATCATTTCTCAGGTCAGGATGTGGTACAGAAAGATGTGGCAAGTAGAGGGGAGCACAGGCAGGCAGAGAAGTGGAGCTGTTATCAGTCAGAGGCAGAAAGTCCTCCTCGGTGAAGGTGCTTCAGCAAATCCTCGCCAGGTGGTCGAGAACAGAGATAAGCCTTCAACATGCATGATTATTTATGGCAGCTAAAACTGAAACATCACCGAGTGAGCAGGTAGACTCGCACTGCAGTTTTAAACACCATCTTCAGTACACGCAGCACAGGTAGTGGTCTCCCGAAACACAATTTTCCATAGCTATTCACTCATGTTGAAGGAGTCTCTGAAAATGCTGCTTCTAATCCGAAGGGCACATCAAAAGCAACATTTGAGTTGAATGTAAAAACAGTTGAAAATGTGATTATTTGTAACAAGGCTTTGAGCATTTTCATGCTGGGATTGTCATCATTCCTGTGATACTATATTTGTTTTTTGTTTTGTTTTTTCAAGGTAAGCTATGTGCGTGTTTACAAGCAATCTGTTATTTTGGGGACATGCCATCACTATTATAACAAGATGCACCTTCCTCCAGAATGTGTATGTACTGAACACTGCATTTTACAGGACTCAACAGCTGTATTTTCATACTGCATCCATCTTCCACAACAAAAACAAAACAGCACAGATGATAATTTACATGTAAAATACTGTAAAATGAAGAAGAAGCTGTTGCACAGGAACAGCACTGTCTGTATTTGTACTGTATTTACATTTTTTTCTCTGAACAGTGTTGAAAAAATAGCTGCAGACTCCAGACTCCTAACAGAATAGCTTTGATATTACTGATGGTACAGGCATGTAGTACTTTTGATAACCCTTTATTTTGCAGGTCTGTTATTTGCTAATAATTTCCTCAAAAGCTTTTTAGGACTAATTTTGTAGTTCAGCACAAGCATATTACTAACATTGAGAGAAATTTTAGTGAACATATTAAAGCACAACATTAAAGCCATTTGCCTAACTCCGCTTCGCAGATCTTATGGGTATTATAGGGTGTGAAGCATACCCTCTGTTAATTGGGTTTGTGTTGACACATCACTCAAGAGCACAATCCTATTAGGATCTGGATAATTTGAATGCCGGTGCTCCTCCTAGGGCTGTTTGTTGCGTTCGTCCAAACTCAGAATGGCCATGTTTAGTGCATAGTCTGGTTTGAGGAGATCACTGCTACAGTATCAGAAGGATGGGCTTGGTCTGAAACTCCCTTCGCGCTGTGTTGTGAAACCCTATCAGGCCGAGAGTCTCCCAAAGAATTAATTCTGCTGACGACAATCAGAAAGTGATGACATAGCTTCTTGGTGCCATTCGTGGGCAGCTGAGAATATTCAACTTCACTTTTATATAAAGAGGAAAGAAGGAGAGCGCTTGGAGAAATCTAAGCAAACTCACAGGAGTCTTTTAAATTGTGGAAATATTGTACTTAACAAAAGAAGGACTAGGTTTGCAGTCAACTATCACCTGAAAATGATTTAGCTTTTTAGAAGTTTTAATTTTAAAGTCAGTTGTATTTGTAAACAGTGATCAGTGTATGTAACTGGGAATCTTGGCCTTAGATATCACATATGAGTGAGCCCTTTTTTAATTACAATTTACCCCAGTTTAATAGGAGTTTACAAATTCACCTAATAAATTAAAGCTTTCCAGTTCGGACCCTTTATGATTGGGACAAACAAGGCATTCAGCATATAAAATCTGCCAAATCAAACATGCGGTGCTACCTCCTCTCACGACCCCGTCAATAAAGGAGCTGCCAAAAGTAGCACCACCTGAATTTAATAATTGCATGTTTCATCAGCTCAATGCAGTCCATTTTTAACTATAATTAGTGACAAATTACTCTGAATTAAAGTCATTTTGCATGAATCTTTTGAGGAAATTATTAGAAATTTATGGACTCGTAGTTTTACCTTCCTTTCTTTTATCAGGGTTGTTTTTCTATAGAATAGTCACAAAGGATAGATTTTCTGACGTGTGTGTGTGTGGGTGTGTGTGTGTGCGTGTGTGTGTGTGTGTGTGTGCGTGTGTGTGTGAGCTCACATACCAGCATGTGTATGGGTGTATGTGGGAGAGTCCTGCTGTGTGCATTTGAATTCATTTGAAACTGTGTCTATGACAGTTTTGTTGTGAACAGCGTCCTTTAAGCTCACTTTCCCAGATGGCAGAAACAAAAGAGAGAGAGAGAAAAAAAAGCCCACAGAACACCTTTACACGCCTGCTGCAGTCAAAGAAAAAAAGCCAGAAAGGCTTTGATTATGGTGCTAACTCAATCCATCAATAACAACCACACAGTGTACCATAAAATGAGTTTGTTGTGGCAGGAGTTGGGTGGGGCTGTACCTCAAACACAAAAGCTAGAATCTAAAAGCCTTAAGCTGGTCATGCCAGACTGTTGCTGTTCAGAGCAAGAAAAAAAAGATGGAACAAGAAGGTGGAAACAATTTCATGATGTTGTTGTTGCTAAAATAAAGAGCAGTGTGTTTACCTGACCTTTGCTGTTACTATCTTTTTGCATATATGGATGGATAGATAGTGAATGAATATGGAAGGAGAGATAGTGAATGACTGTAACGAATATGAACAACTGGCTAGATCACTTATGCAGTTAAACAAACACTGATTGTAGTCAACTAAAAGATTATAATGACAGATAAAATTCTATCCATGTGCATGTTTCAACTTGCAGCAGGATTGATAGTATCAACTCTTTTTTAAAAAAACATTGATTTAATACTTCAGTCTTACAGTTAGTGGTCAGAAGTTTATATACACTTGTCATGGGCATCAATGTCACGTTAATTTGAATGAACTATACCAAGAAAAAAGGTCAGTTATCCAGCCAGGATTATGCCAGAAGCTTGTTACCAAAAGTATTGATTGATTTGCAACTTTCTAAGAGGTATTTGATCAAATATTAGTGGAGGTGAATGCATAAATTGAACCTGTATGTTTACTCTTAAGTCTGTTTGTATTAGAGAAAATCCAAAATAAATTCAAACCTGTGCACCCAATACTTGTTTTTTAGGTCATTATAGATGTAAACTGTACAACCATTCAACTATGAAAAAAAAACTTTAAAGAAATCAGAAAAAGCTCCAAATGACCATGACATTCATGCCCATGATGAGTGTATGCAAACTTCTGACCACAGCTGTAGATAGATACTTCAGAGGCAGATCGACAGATTGTTCTGATTAGATTGAGTCTTAATCCTATCTCTGCAGCGGATCAGTGGATTATCAGTACTGAACTTGTCAGTACTACCCACATCTCCAAACATCAGCACAACACAATCTGCCCTCTGTTTGGTACGCTGTTCGCAGTGTAATTCCCTTATATGGTGAAGGAAGGAAAGGACCTATTGATTGCTCCCACTCAGGAGATGGAAAAGCTTTCACACTTCAGTTTCTGTCTCGGAGAAACACTCACTACGAGACTATAAGTGTAGGACCAAAATGCAAATATTGTGCTAACCGTCCCATTAACTGTGATTGCTGCAGTACAATGAGATAACAGGCAGCCGAGCTGTCTTTGATCTCGCAATTATAGTCTCACACTGCCACTGATTTGTTCACAAATGCTAAATAGGTGGTGCTGTAATTTTCTCAAAAGGAAAACAATGGTGTGATAATATCACCTCAAGATTTATTTCTCCAAATGAGTCACAACTGTAAAATTACAGGCAACCATACGAAGAAGAGGATTTTTTTTTCACAGCTGTCAACAACATCATGAGGAAAGCTATCTGGGGTGTGAACAAAATAATGAAAACATTAACACAGACTGTATATAAAAGACAGACATAGCCCACTGGTTTTTCAACTCTCATTTTGAAGTCTTTTGGCTACTGCTGGGTTTGGTTTTTTGAGTCAGAAGTTAACATATTTGGATGAGAAGGTGGAGCGCTAAAGTGGGATTGGGTGCATCATGATGACGAGAGCTGATATATCAACCGATATCTGATGATCTATCATAAATGAAAATTTAAAAAGTGAAAAAGAGACAGCAGAAGAGATGGCAGAAACACCCTTCAACCATATTATGATTGTTAATGTTGCATAGTTTGTCCACCAGAGGGCACTGTGCAACTTGGCACTATAGGTTTGGAACACAACAAACACCACAAACAGCTGATCTGGGCAGAGCATAAATGAGCAATCCATGGCTTGTGACAATAAATCAAAATTAATACATGATTACCAGTTTCAAATGAAGTGTTTAAATGAACCATTTCCCACACAGCAACGAGGTTTGACTCCACTGTAGCTCCTTTTCCATTCGGATTCGGATCACGTCCACCTTTGTTGTAGTGTTAGTGTCGATTATGAATTATGGCACAGGACGCTTAGCAGCATTGCTATGATGACAACCATCCACATTAGGTGGTACTGGATTGTAATGAATAAACAGTTGATCCGAGCCGAGTCGTGGCGGTACATGGCTAATCCATGGCGAGTTGATCCAAATAGGTAGTAAAGGAAAAGTGGCTCATTGGGCTGGGCCTTTTCTTTGTGACTTTTGCATGTTTTCCCCATGTCACCTATTATCTTTAGGTACTCTAGCCTTCTCCCGAAAAACTTGGAGTTAGGAGGGTTCGGTTTCCCCAACATATGTTAGGGAAATCTGTTTATTTTTTGTAAATCTGGAAGAAAAAATATCGGCAGATATATCATATATTAAATCAGAAAATATCGGCATTGGTATCAGTATCAGTCTTGAAAAATCCTGTATTGGATCAGGCTCTAATGCAAACACACTAATTAAGTAAAAGAATAATGAAACACAAACTTCTCAGATGGTCTGCCCGACACAGGAAGTCATAATGTTTGTTTAATAATTTAAACACAATGGAGAGATCCAGTTCAGATGTGAGTCCTAGCAGATATCTCCCACCTACAGTTGCCTGGGTCATAATTGATTCATCCACCTATCTTGAAGCATTCCCAGGCCAGATGAGATAAGTAATCTCTCCAGTGAGTTCTGGCTTTACACTGAGATCCCTTCCAGTTGGGTGTGCCAGGAAAATCCCCCAAAGGGAGCATTCATTCACCTATCAATCAAAGCAAAACTTTAGGCCTTGCTAGCATTCAAGTGGATGAGTTATAAATAACTGTGCAGTTGTTATCAATAGGAAAAGTATCTAAAGAGAAAAAAGTGTTTTTGTCCAAGGCTGTCAACGTGCTTTTTAATGCTATAAAGTTGGACGATTTAACATGGTGGTCTTTGGAGACTGACTCACTTTTGAAGTCAGCCTCAAGTGGAACCCTAGTGGAACTGCAATTTTTTGGCACTGTTCCATTGGCTTCATCTTTCAGCCCCAGAGACTGCTGCTTGAACATAACACATCTAGAAAAAAATCTTTGTTTCCTTGTTGATTTTCAGAATTTGTTTTATGATAAAACACCAAAATATTCATAGTGATTAAATGCTCACTAAGAGTGGAAAATTGCTAAATAAATGTCAGTAAGTACATTATCAGTATTTGTAGATTACAAATGACTGAATGTTTTAGGAATTGCATGTCCGAAGTGTAGTCTAAAGGCCATAAATGGCCCACAGACATTCTCAATCCAGCAAACAACATCCTAAGAAGTAAACAAACCCCACAAATCAGTAAGAGGCAGCGCTATGAGTTCTTTAACTCATTTAAACAGCAGAGTATTTCATCAGTGACCCATGCATTGCTGCATATCAGTCAAAACTGCATATTTTTTCATGAAAAAAAAAAAACACTGGTAAATAAGGTATACACACACACACACGTGTGTGTATACCTTATTTATATTACCTTATTTATACTTTATATACTATATATATATATAGAAAGATATATATAGATATAGATATATGAATATTTCCTTTGTTACTAGCGCCCTTCCCACTATACCATTACAACCAATCAGGTACAAGCAGCTAGAATATTTTGGTGATTATATCCAATCCTCCACCAGTATTTAGACGATTTATTTTGCATAATCACCCTCAAAGCCAATCAGGAAACAGAGAGGTGGGGCAAATATGCCCTTGCCGGTTTCGCTTTGCCTTTTCGTCCAACTGCCACATTTCAAATAGAATGGCGACCGCTCTCTGCGGTCTACAGTCTACCGGCAGTAAATCAGCAAAGACTCACCAAGACCAGCGCAGGAAAGCGAAGGACTCCCGGCGGAGACAGGCTGCTCTGCTGTTTCTCAGTAATATCTCACTTGACGGACGACCCCAGTGTCAACCTAGCGATGGAAATGCCGATCAGAAAGCCGCCGAGGAGCTCCGACCCAGGGACAGAGACTGCGGTGCCGCTGTTGTGCCCCATCAGTCGGATAGTCGAGGATCGGTCGCCCAGGTGACAGACCTCGCCGCGAGCGGCAGTGGTTCATCCTCCAGTTTCACAGGGTTGGTCGGTCCGGGTGGACCTTCTTTGGTAATGTCCGGGCCAGGTGCTGTTGGAGCCAACGAGGTATTTTTGGATAGTGCCAGTGCGGCCGAGACGCTAACCCCAGACACTCCTCTTTCTCCCGTCCCGACCGGACACCCGCACTGCTCTCGTGTCAAGTCAACGCCAGCCGCGCTCAGCCCGGTCGGTGCCGGTAATTCCCTGGATTCACGGCAGAGGTGAGCACATTAGTGATTTATGTGTCAACAAACGGCACATTGGGCCTTTAAAACGGGGCCACTGACTTCCGTAAGAGACGGAACCAGCAGGTATCTTCGGGGGAAGTCACTTTGATTTTCGTGGGTTCCAGCATTTTCGGTATTGTTAGCTATCAGTATGTCTAGATGTTAAACATGAGCACTGAAATCAGGGTTATTTCCCTGTAATCTGGTCAAAATTGCTCATTTGTGTCCTGAATTAAAACGATAATGTAACATGTTGTGTCATGTCAGAAGTTGGGGAATTCCTTTGTTACGCCAGCCAAAAACAATCAACACAACATATAACATATGACAAAACAGAAGCTGAAAGTAAAATAAAGGAGCCCGTTATTTTTTAAAAATGTATATGTATATAAAATATAATAATAAAAGTTTGAATACAATATAATAATAATAGCAACAAAAGTATGCATTAAAAGCTATACATAAATGAAAAAGTAACAGAATAAGTAAAAGTCTAAAAGTAACATAATGAAATGCAGAGTTTAATTTTTTATAGAACAAATAACGTGAAACAGCTCACTACATGAAATAAAGCACGTTTGTTATCACTGTCTGGTGAAAATACTCCAAATACTTTAGCTTTACCTCTAAACCTGTAAGGCAAAGGGATTGTGATTACAGTGGAAGTCCAAACGCGTGCACAGTCTTTGTTTGGGTGATGTTTTGAAAGCATTATTAATTAAAGTGGTGTTTTAATCAGGCTGAGGAATGTCTCCGGCTCACCGGGACCCAAAGTGCCAAAGAAAGTCCACTTCATCAAGAGTATGAGGCAGTACGATACCCGAGGATCCAGGTGAGTTTCCGAGCAGTGTTTGTACACAGATTTCCACACGGATTTTAACACAGGAAAAAAAAATAGAGAAAAATCCTGCTGTTTAATTTTTAAATAGGCCTTAAATATAGCAGTGTTGTACTCCTCTGTAATAAGCTGCTTATCTGGTGCACAGGCTGCAGAGGAATAACAGGGATACAGCTGCAGAGTTGCAATTGCTACAGTGAATTTAATCACCCCTGGAAGCTTAGCAAAAGCCAAAAGAGGCGCAGTGTGGAAATTTAAAACCCCATTGCACCAACAGTAAGGTAACCCAGAGGAGGCCAGGGCTGAAATGCCACACTGCTAGCAGCTGGTTGACCACATCTGCAAAAAATAAAAAATTCTATCTGTAAACTTTGGCACAAACATGTCAAATAATACGTTTTTCAATCGACTATCTGACTCCCCATTTGCCATCTAACATCCACTGTCTACTTCATATCCATTCTCACATGCATATATATGTGTGTTCAGTGTTTTCTGCTGGTGCGTGCAAACCAATGAAAATCCCAAACTGTCCCACAGGTTTGGCTCTCTGTGTCTGTTTGAGGCAGCCACACAGTTACTTCCTGAGCTGAAGGGATGCTCTCATTTAGAGTTTATACCATAAGGTAATCAGCACTAATAGAAGTCAGTGTTGTGATACTGTCCCCCCCCACAAGAGATTTGGTATCTCTCCGAGGGTCAGCTGGCCTGCGTGTTTACAGCTGAGTGTTGGTAGTGGCTGCTGACTGTATGTTATTGATGGGTTGTTTTTTTTTGGGGGGGGGAGCTGTTTTTAGTACATACTGGTTGTGGTGCTGTTGAGTAGATCGGTCTGTTTGTCTGCATTTCTGTCAGCAGAGGAGTCCTCGTGAGTGTTTCCTGTGTTTGCTGGTTGCCTGTTCCTGGTTTGAATGAATCCAGCTCTAGTTTCAGCCACTTGTGTATTACCAATACATTCGAGTTGCACAGAGTTTTATGCACTGTATATAATTAAGAAACACAGAATCAGCTAATATGAGTTACAAGCCCCAAAGTACATAGGAGTTTGTCAAAATGGCACTTTTTAGGTCGCCTGAATTTTTCTCCAGCCCTCATATTGTACCAGAGATGGCTGAAAAACACATTTAAGCTCTGTTAAAGTTTGAGCATCAATATCATGAGATAGCATATTGTCAAGAGCAGAACTGCACTAGTTATATGTATAAATATAAAGATTTGTGTAATGTAGATCAACAGAAACAAGGCGTGCATTGGCTGCTTTATCTGTTTTCTCATATTTCACTGGAGAAAACTTCAAAAACTGTTTTTAGGGTGAACTATCAAAAGTCAAATCATCATGTGGGAAAAGTGGCAGCTGAAAATCATTCAACTAAAAATTATTCAGTGGCTCCCACCTGACTCCTGCATAACCAGCTGTAAAATACACAATTTCACCTTCATACTATGAAAATATTTAGTTATGGACTCGTCTGTTAGCCAAAAGCTTAGGCTTCAGACCGCTAATACATGTTTTAGTCATTTATTTTTAAATGCTGGCTCTATATGATGTCACAGAGCAGATATCTCTATAGTCACATGGATCTGGCCTTTCAAACACTCGTTTACAAAGGGCAACCATTCAGAAGAATGCTGTCTGACAGGGAGCTAAATCAGCTTGTTTCAGTAAGATAAATAAGGATTATTTTGAACTGTGAATCACACAAAGTGCTCTAGTAGAGCCCAAGGACAAAATATGGAACTGGAAATGAGCAGAACACGTCCTCTTTAAAATATTGAATATTAGCAGAGTTGATGTTATAAAAGCAAAGAAAACGCTCACAGTATTGGCATACCTGTGATTTTTAATGCCCTGACAAATTGCCTGTGATTCCGATTTTATGAACACCTCTGTGTCTCGAATGTAATGGTTCCCTCTGCTTTGGGTTGTTGTTGAGAGCTGTGTAGCTTTAGTACTGACAAGCACAGAAGCGGCTGTGTGACTGATTTCGCCGTCGATGAGTGTTCGTGTAGCTGCAGAGTAGCGGTGACTGTAGCTGTTGCTTGTAGACTGACACACCATCTGTTTTGTCTGCCTGTACTTGCTGTGTCCTGCAGGATCATGCTGATTTGTGCCAAGCGGTCGCTATATGCTGCTTTCTCAGTGCTGCCCTATGGAGAGAGTTCAAATATCAGGTACAAAGAAAGCACCATCCCAAGCAGAGAGCACTCACCCTTCACTTTTATGTTTCCATCCTCCTCCTGTTTGATCCATATCATTCTCAAAAGGGCAGTGAGTGTGCAGCAGTGAGTGGAACAGTCACATAAATGTGTCTTTTCATGAACAGTGACCCTAAGCTGGAGGCTCAGAGGCAAAGACTATCCTCAGTGGTGGCTGCTGATCTGCTTCCTTCTCTGGAAGGTGTGGAGATGGGCGCCTGTGGAAAGGTGAGTGCCAGCCTGATGTGCTGCAATACCTACAGTATATACACGACTGAAGCTCTGCTTGTGCTGTGACTCATACTCATCTGAGTCTATCACACTGTAACTTGCCACTGAAGACCTCTGCACTATATTAGAAACATACCAGACATTCAGTAGATCACTCAGGTGAAGGCATTAAAATAACAACTAAATGATGTTAAACTCCATGAAACTGGTGGATATATCAGGTTATTTTTTCTGGATGAAAGTGTTTCCTGCACATAAAGAATTTATGACTTCTCCCAAAGGACAGTAACTGAAGCTGTGATTAAAAAAAAAAAAAAAATTACCATTGCTTTCATTCTAGTGTTTAATTTACTCAAATATAAGCACACTTTTTGGTCCGTTTGATAGATTTCTGTTAAGTAAGCAGCCCTTTTGTCCTCCACATGAAAACATGTTTGCTCATCCTCCACTAAAGACAACTCAGCCTTAACCCAAAGGCAACCGAGGTTGTAATAAAAAGCCGTTGTTTTTTTTATAGTAGGGTCTAAATAGAATAGAATACAATTCAACTTTATTGTCATTGCACATGTCACAGGTACAGGGCAACGAAATGCAGTTTGCATCCATCCAGAAGTGCTTTAGCCATGATATAGATATATTACAATATATATTAGCAATAATATAGATATGTAAGTATATTACAGAATGGGTCTATTATGGTATGTTATAATGTACACGTGTGAAGTATGTTATGAATATTCTATAACTATAAGTATGTACAGGCTGTAGTGAGTACAAGCCATGTACAGATATAAATATGAAAAACTATACGGAATATGAGATATACAGATACAGAAACTATACAGGATATGAGATATACAGTTATACAGAAATGTGAACTATACAACTATACAAGTTATAAACAGTTGTAGGATTAAAAAATTATCGTATGTACAGAATGATTATTACACAGAACTATACAGTAGTGCAGTTAAGATAAGTGAGCTGTGAGCCGTGGGATAATTTCTACAGAGGCTATATAAAGTGCTAGTGGTGGTTCAGTCCATGTTAT
>VUQR01023053.1:13065-52042 GCA_015108515.1 Hemichromis elongatus | reverse complement strand
TTTACTTTCCAGCTTTTTAAAACAAGCGGCGAAATGGCGAGACAAAGCACCGAATGTGTCAAATGGAATGATAATGAGGTGGAGCTGTTGCTCCGAGTCACAAATGAGTACATATTAATCTTCAACACGGCCACTAAAAAGTTATTGACTGAAACTAAACTGAAACTGAGCAAACAAAACGACAAAACAACTGCGGTACGATGCCGTCTGACCAGCTTGGTTAAAGTGGTCACATGACTGCATCATATGACTAACATACGTCATTGTTTTAAAAAAGCTCCGTTTTGGCCGTCCACACTACGCGAAAACGCTGCGTTTTCAAATTGATGCGTTTTGGAGAACGTTTCCAAAAACGCTCCGTTTTCCCTCCGTCTCAGTGTGGACGGGAGGGCGAAACGGAGAAAAAAAGATGCGTTTTCAAACGAAAACGCATTAGTGTGGACGTAGCCTAGGAACCACAAGTAAGCCTGCAGTCTGAGACTAAAGTGCTTTATTGGGGTGATATGTGCTCTATTGGGGTGATATGCTGATGAGGTCTTTAAGATAAGATGGGGCCTGATTATGCAAGACTTTGTATGTGAGAAGCAATTTAAATTCACACATAATTTCTTCCTATTTCTTGAGTTGAAACTGTGAAGAATGCCAAAAATAATATGGTGTGACAGGCATAAATAGTTCGTTTGCACCAACATGTTTCCAAAGAGCTATTATCTGAAAACTTTGCAAGATTTGCAGCATCTCCTTAAAAAAAAATGAGGAAGCTGGAAAAGTGGAGGACAAAAGAAGAAATGGCATATGTATGTGAAAGTCATTTCATTATAAACAATATCTAGCAAAGACCTGACAATGAAACTTGAGTCATATGTAAAACAAAATGCAGGCTCCTTTAGCCTCGAGTGTTGGAACTCCTCTTGGACATCTGATGCAATTATGAACTTACAAACACAGAGTAGTATCATCAGATTTTTGATCCATGCAATACCATGTAGAAAGTCTCAGACAAGAGCATATTTTTTAGCACTATAATGCTAAAAGCACACTATCAACTATCAATGCAGTAAAGGAAAACACACAATGCAGCACTATTAGTCATGGTTTTGCCTCACCAGATCATCAGGGTGGGATCATCTTGACAGAGAACAGAACAAAAGGCAGCCAAAATCCAAAGAAGAGCTTTGAATGTCCTTTAAAAAGCCTGGATAACTATTCCTGAAGACTACTTAAAGAAATTACAAGAAAACCTTCCTTAAGAGAATTCAGACTGTGTAGAAATATGAAGGTGCTCTTACCAAATATTGATTTTCAAGCCCGTTAGTATTGTACAAAGTCTGTTTTTCCCTCATATACTGTATTTTTATGCATGTTTTAAATATTTTCCATTTTCCTGGCAAAATATAAAGAAATGAGGGATGACTCAAGACTTTGTACAGTACTGCACATTACACTTTAAAGCCTATGTGCGTACAAATTTAAACCATCTGTTTTGACAGTCAAAGAGTTTTCCCAAACTTTTAAAGCTAATAACGTAGATTATTACATAGATGATGCAAACACTAGTTTCTGCCTACAGGCGATCATATAAGCAGGGTTTTCATAGGGAAACCACTCCAGCTCTCCTAAGCTTGCATGCTTCTGTGTTTTTTTTTTGTGTTCTAATCATGTCAACAGTGCCCCAGTATATTAAAATATTCAGCAGTGTTTGTTTATTTCTGCACTTTAAGCCGATTATCATGTGTGGACTACTCTTTTGAAAATTTGCTTTAGATGTTGTCATGTGACTAAATCTCTTGGGGGCAATCTGTGTGTGTGTGTGTGTGTGTGTGCGCGCGTATCTGCAAATGTTCAAATTTGTGTTTTTGTGTTTCTCTCTGCAGAGTTTCCAATGCCAAAGACCGAGCTGGTGCAAAAGTTTCATGTGCACTATCTGGGCATGACTTCTGTGTCTCGACCTATAGGTAAACTCAAGCCCATACTGAAATCCAAACACTGGAAGACCTCCTGCAGTAGATTCTTAGATTCTAAACTGCTGAGACACTCCTATGTTATGTCACCAGGTATGGACATCATAAATGGCGCCATAGACAGCCTTGTGTCCTCTACAGGCAAAGAAGACTGGACTCCTGTTATACTGAGCATTGCTGATACCACAGTGGCAGTCATCAAAGAAAAGGCAAGGGAATATTTGGTGTGAATGTACTTGTCAGGTAGAGAGCAAAGTCTAACTGTCCTCTTTCATGGCTGCGCAGGAGGAGGAAGAGGAGGTACTGGTGGAGTGTCGTGTCCGTTTCCTGTCCTTCATGGGCGTGGGGCGGGATGTCCACTCATTTGCCTTCATTATGGACACTGGAAGCCAGCATTTCCAGTGTCATGTGTTCTGGTGTGAACCCAATGCAGGCAGTGTATCCGAGGCTGTCCAGGCAGCTTGTGTGGTAAGCTCTGAAACTGTGGTGTAAAAGTGTATGTTTTGGATTTTTAGTGTTACTTTTTTTTTTCTTTGTTTAGCACTTTTGGCATGGGTCATTGGCTGCAATACTTTCAACACTTACTCATAAAAGCCTTTCCTACTCTTCCTCAGCTTCGGTACCAGAAGTGCCTGGTAGCACGGCCGCCATCCCAGCGTGCTGGCTCTTCCTCCTCGCCGTCTGCAGACTCAGTGACCCGGCGGGTGACCACCAGCGTAAAACGCGGCGTCCAGTCTCTCATAGACACTCTGAAACCCAAGAAACAGCCATCGGAACTCCCCCAGCAATGACCGTCACCTCCGACCACTGCACCCCTCCCCAGCCTGGAAGCCACTCACACTTTCGCCACAATAGCACTTAATCAGTACCAGCCATGGTAACCAACAATGTACATACAGTATAACAAACATCAACACAGATTAAAGGATAGAAGAACCATTCTTAAAAAATGCCTGACGATTATAAAAAAAAAAGAAGAAAAGAAAAAAGATAATTCACCTGTTTTGTTTGAAAGAATGGAAAAGCTGGCTTCACTGGTTGAACTTTGACCTTTGAATGCTACCGTGTCCACGTGGAACGTAATTCCTCCTGTATGTGGATTTCTGAGACAGACGGATTACTCGATCGAGCACCATGCAGACAGGATACAGGATTACCAAGAGGATGAAAACAAAAATCACATTTCTATTTACAGACTACTAACGGAAGCCCTCGCTGGTTTGTCTTTCCACTTCTGTCTCCTTCTGAACTCCTCGACTGGATGAGCTGCTGTAGCCTCCCAGGATTGCGATCATATTTGACAGATGAATGAGAAAAGCACCAAGATCCTACAGCTGGCAGCTGCCCACCAAATGGCATAAAAATGTTTCAGTCCCTTCGATGAATGAGGAACTTGGAAAAAAAAAAAAAGAAAAGGCAAAAACTTACCATCTCCTTTAACGACGAATGAAGTGATTGTAATAATCAAGCATATGTAAATGATTGTATGGGGGAAGAGATAATTTAGGGTATAAAGTTTGTGGATATTAGAGTGACATGAGATTTTGGTGACAAAATTAATGAGACGGAAGCGGAGTTTGATTTTGCATGTTTTCTTGATGGGGTTTGTTTTATCTTGATGATTTGGGAAGACAAAAAAAAAGAAAAATAGATGCTATCAGCACAAGTCATTTCCACTTGACCATAACTGGATTTACACACTGGCACAAAAAATAAAATAATAATAGTAATAATCCGGCCTTTTACCAAACATAATTAAAAGATTGCTTTCTGTCCAATTTACAAAGACACAAATAAGGATTGTATTTTAATAAGTTTTAACAAATGGGTCCATCAGCAAAAGAAAGTTTTTAATGTGTTTTGCAGCTAAAAATGAGTTAAGATTGTAATTTTTTTCCTGCATACATTATCCAAAAGGAATGTCACATTGCTTCTTTTCAACTTAAATTCCTCAGGAAACTTTACCGCATATACCTAAAATTTACGTAGAAGCAAGAATCTCCGCTCGACATGGCGGATGTGAAGCGTGTTCATGTGCTTGGACACGGAAAAAGATCAGATTTGTGCCATAAGCTGAGGAGAAATTCAGTAAATCCAGCCAGTGTACTCCCACTCACAAACAAATATTCACACACAAATATGCACTCATAGCAGTAAAAAAAAAAAAAAAGAAACAGAGAGAGTCAGCTGTCACTACTGTCAAAAGTTTTTAACGGCGCTCCTTTGGCCCGGGGCCACCACCTGCACTCAGTGTGAACTCTGTGAATGCAGTCTGATCTAAATGAAATCCACACTAAACAACCTAGAGAGATGCTATAAATCATTTCATTTCTGCTCTTCACCCATCTCCACACCATGTAAATGTAAGCTGTTGTGACAATAAATGCATTACCAAAAGAAAAGACAAGGATAAAGTTCTTGAATTATGTCCTTTTTAATTTTCAGGTCAGTAGAAGTGCAGAAATATAGCCCTTCAACATTTACTGACATTGAACTGACACGGCACAGAAATATAAATATATACGGTCTGACTGGACTCTGGCAAGGTTGTTCTTTATGGCACATGATGACACTGAAATTACGATAAGTAATAATGTTTAGGGTTAGACAAATTCACATGCTATGTGTCATGATGCAGTTCATTAACAATGCAGAACTTCTCGTGCAGGTTTTAGTACTGCTAGCTTTATCTCTTCTTTATGGTCATCTTTGTGTTTGTGAGTTCAAAACAGAGGACGGGATTTTCCAAAGCATCTTTGGAGAGACCGCCGCCGGAGCGGGAGGAAAAGATTTGAGTCTGTCTCTTCCACTTGCAGCTGAGGCTGGGGCTGAATCTGGATCGGCTGTTGGGGGAGTTAATGGGGGGCAGGACGAAGAGCACAGGTTTCAGCACCTCCTTATGAGCTCCACGCAAGTGAGCCGCTGGGACTGCAGGAGTGGCGGAAGAAGAGGAATCACTCAGAGTGGTGGTGACAGGAGAAATGGAGGAGCTTTTTTCTAGTTTGGAGGAGGAACAGGAGGAGATGGTGCATTCTTGTCTGGAGTAAGAGAATGAGCTTGACGCATTGCTCTTCATGGCTTGCGAGCGCAGTGATTTGGGATTTTCTAAATATGATGAGACAAAAAAGGAATTTATTATTTTGGAATAAAGTGTACGAGGCTAAGGAGATAAGGCTGAACTCCTTCCAGTCAAACTAAACATTACTAAAATCCAAGTATAGATGATGCAACTAATCAGTGAGGCTTAATTATCCACAGGCTATTTTTTTCTTTTTTTTAGAGTTGTAGGCAAGCTCTGCCCTTAATTCCACATTGTATGATAAGTTAGATGTTGTTAGCTTAGATTTAATGGACACATGAGAGTGGTATCGCTCTTTTCTCTCCACTGCACATTCATCTGACTTGAGTTATATGTCTACTGAGTTCACACCCACCCTGTGAAGACTGCTTGATGTTAGTAAAATCCTGATGTCTACAGAGTACACTGCTCTCCCTCCTCTTGGTCTGATGATGCTTGGGCTGAATGCTGACAGAGAGCTGGGACTGGGTGGTGCAAACACTGGCTGCTTTTTTCATCCGGCTGCTGTTTCCGTGGTGTTCTTTTCTATTAAGGTGATTGGAGCCCAGTTTGTCCAGTAAGCCGTTTGCGTTTGCCCTGGCGATTACCTCGTTTGGTGCCTCTTTGACTGCTGGCTCGGGCTGTTGAGAATTGACAAAAGCATAGGGACATGAGATATAAAGTTTCATGAAAATGTGTTGATGTACATTCTTCTTTGAATTAATTAGCATGGAAGTGTAAGTGCACTGAATGGTACATCTTTAACTTTATTTAATGCTTATTCAAAAAACAAAATGTTTGGAGAGGAGAGAGGAAAGGAAAGGAAGCCACCATGTCCTTGCTGCTGGCTGCAGGGTCACCTGCTGTCTCAGCAGCAGCCCACTGCTCTCCTCAGTGCCTGAATTATTCACAAGCACAGTGCACACTACAGGGACATGCAGCCTGCGTGAGTCTTTGTGTGTACTTAGTTTTTGAGGACTTGCTTGTGCTTTAATGCAAATGCATTTAGGCGTTTGCACAAGCTGTCCATAAGTCTACATCATTTCTCTGTATGTGTGCATACACACTGTGTCAAGGTGGGAATCTTGCACCTGTGTGACGCCATGTGCTTCAGTGCACACTAGGCAGGTAAACACAGTTTTAGAAGCACCTCGGTAATGCAGTCTTTGGTGGACGCCCTGAACTTCACTGACGTTAACTCATACAGACGGAGGAGGCGCTGAATTATTCAACAGATTCTCTCCCTCGCCTCCTTTTCTTCCCCCTCACCTCTGTAAATCTCACTTCTCCTCCGTCCCTACTAACCAACTACGCCATACTCTGTAAATCTCTCGCTTCGTCTACTCTCTGCCAAACTCAGCTGCCACAGCAGTTCCTGGATCCAAACTCACTCTTTTGTTAACATTTACGTCCGAAACCATTTTACATCTAATAAATCTCGGCAACAGCTTCCAAATTTATGAACAAAGAAGAAAATAAAGACAATGTTAAAAGTGGATGGCTCTGGATCTCATTGTTAATACTGTCCAATTTAATCCGTCAGCAGTAGCAGTGTGTTTTTGTTTTTTGAGATAAAGGTCCACCTGTGATATGGGTCGCTTTCTCGGGAAATTAGGCCAGAAACGCATCACTTGAACGTCTTTATTGTCCCCAGCTGTTCCCTCTCATAAAGAACTTCACTGGGCACCGCTACCACAGCCAATATATGCCACACAGCATTCAAACACTTATATAATTGCTATTTTTATGACGCTTTTCAGTGTGCCACAATAACTTTTGATTAGCTTGAGTTTATTGCAGGTATGGAGAGAAGGAAAAAAAATCATGTTTGAGGCACCATTACAGCACTTTGATTATCTTTTCATTCGTATCTGTGGAGGTATAAAACATGATGGATGGTCAGAGGGAGACAGTGCGGGAGAGCTCCGTCACACCCGGTGGGGGTAAGATGGCTTAATAACCTCGCGCTGGCATCAAAAGCACGAAAGCAGATTTCATAATGTTGTGGTGGTAATAGCAGGGGGGTCTATATAGTGATTTATGAGGACATGGGGAAGACCGGTCACAAACACTTGATGAGAATTGCTGATGCATCTTTACCAAAACAACCCTGAAGATCCAGTGCAACACAACGCACCTGCAGCCAGTTTGGACAGCGTCTCTCTAAAGAGACACCTACACAAATAAAAGAAGGCGAGGAAGACAGAGAGAACAGGCAAAGAGAAGAAAATGAAAGTGGACTGGAGCAGATGCTTTTGAGGGAGAGTCCTTATTAAGCAATCAAAGCCAGCGACTAGAAACCACAAAAGAATTGGAGAGAGACAGAGTGCATCCCAATTACTAATGTTCACAGAAAGTCCAAAAATTATCAAAGCTTCCTCTCAAACACAATACGCCAACAAAACTAAATCCCTCTCTTTGCCCTTTTTTCCTTCTCCTCTGGGCTGCAAAATCCAAGATTTGACTCTTAACAACTTGCTCTCAAGCTGACTTTAGCCTTTCTTGCTCTTCTCATGTTCAGACTTATGCGTTTGTGTTCAGGCAATGTTCTCTTTCTTCACCTACGTGTCACACCTTCGGTCTAGATGCCGAGTAAACCAGGAAAAGACGCCTGCATCTCTGACCCGACATTCTCATTTCCTCTAGCACCATGACCTCCTTCCACCCGTTCTTTTTCCTTTTCCTCAAGGGCCTCACCAAGTGCCCGTCACACACTGTGATCCTCATTTTCACCCAATCTCAGCTTCTGCTGCTTTGTCCCTGTGCACCGCCTGCCTTCTCTCCAAATATCATAACAACTCAAATGGTTCATGCTTCAGTTTCCCAGTAGTTGCTTGTTTTCGACAGACTGCAGCCTACTCAGTGTATCTACTTCATCACAATTCCCCACACTAATAAGCTTCGCCAATTAAACTTATTTTACTGTTTTCTGTGTTTATCTATGAGAGAGCCAACTGACTCAGGGGAAGAAGAACAAGATATTTCCTCTGCAGACATAAATAAAGGATCACCCAATCTATTCTGTCTGTGCTTGTGAAAATCATAACCTCTGTCGGTACACAACATTTTCATTTTGAAGGCTGAATAAACTGTCAGCAGCATGACACTCTGGTATGATACTGGTGAGATGCATGGTCAGGTCCAGGACTAATGATGGAACTTATCTGCCACTCGAAACCAAACAGCTTGCTAGTGATGGATGCCACAGTATAGTGCAAAAGTATTGAGACACCCTTCTTGTCTTTATATTTTGCTAGTAAAATGAGAAATATGTGTAGAGATTTTAGGAAACTATCATTTCCTCTTATTACTGTGCCCATTTCTCTACTGTTTCTCATATTAACCCCGAATGGGAAAACATTCATCCTTGTGTTTTAGTGGCTTATTGAGAATACATTTACATTTTGTGTTAATACAGTTAAAGTCCATTACACGACACTGAGACAGCCATAAATGACAGAGTGACATTTAAAGGACCATGCATCTGCTTTTATCATTATTGATTCAGCTGTTTATCTTTTATTTTTAAACAGTTTATCGTTTCACAGTGCTGTGCAAAAGTCTTGCACCATACAGTATATAAGGCAAAAACAGAGTTTTTTTTAACGTGCTTCAGAGCCAGTAATTGGGGTTGCTGCAGCACAGGAGGCAAAGCAGTACTACTCATCAAATGGTTGTTTGTTCGATCCCTGCCTGCTCTAGTCCACATGTGAAATATCCTTGGGCAAGACACTGACGCCAAGTTGCTTAAGCATAGAAAAAAAAAGTGCTTGTGTAAATGGGTGATGGTGGAATGTTGTATAATGTGCTTTGAGTGCTCAGGTAGAGTAAAAAAAAAAAACACTATACTGTAAAAGAACCAGTTAATTTACCATGTTTGTTATGACTACCTTCATTCTTGAACACAGCCTGAACTCTCTTAGGCAGCTTTCTTTCATTTCTTTAAGGAGTCTTAAGGAATAGTTCTCCAGGCTTCTTGAAAGACATCCAAAGTGCTTTTTTGGATGTTGGTTACTTTTCTTCCCTTCCCTGATTCCACACTGCTTCAATAATGCTGAGGCCCGGGCTCTGGGGAGGCCAGTCCATGACTGATAGTGTTTTTCTATCAGAATCAGAATCAGAATACTTTATTGATCCCCAGGGTAAATTATTCAGGTTACAGTGCTCCAGACATTAACAAGACAGACAATACACAAAGAAATATCTCAATATATACATGCCTATATATATACATATATAATGAACTTCTTAATAAATAGCTGAATAAAGGAAGAAGAAAGGAAGAAAGAAGAGCAAGTGCAAAACGGGTGTATCAGTAAACAGCGTGTTAAGTGGATAAATTGTATAGAGAGGTGGCCACAGGCAGGAATGATTTCCTGTGTCGTTCGTATCCTGGGATGCTTTGACTACATTAGCAGTGTGTTTGGGATTACTGTCATGCTGAGAAATGAAACTGTTGCCAGATTCTTTCAATATGGTACTGCATAGTGGGTCAAAGTCTGACTTTACTTTTCTGTATTAATACTCTATTACTGTACTGTATTAATACTTACATCAATCTGACAAGATCCCCAACACCACTGGCTGAAATGCTATGGTCATTGATTTGAACCAAAAACATTAAGCATTAAGCTTTGAGATTTGCCCCTCAAAAAAGTTTGACTCCTTGGAAACAAAATATAAAGACATGATGGGTGACTGGAGACTTTTACACAGTACTGTAAATGAGCTAAATTCGCCTGTACTTATCCCTTTGGCTGCACTGCCTAAAAGTAGCAGCAGCAGTGGCCTGGAGGAATTTCATTTTCACAGAGCTTACTGATCACTGATCCCGTGTAAGAAGTAAAATGTCGCTAACATTACAAAGTGTTGACTTTGCATGCGAAGACAGATGCGCCTTTTTACAGTTTGGATGCTGCACTCAGAGATCAACAAGGAAACAGCAGTTTAGTAAGATTTCATACTAGCTTCATCAAGGAGCAACAGGAGCTGTGCTGCACTGTGATGAGAAATGTTTTCTGTGTACATGTACTTTAATTTTGTGTGGTCACATCTCTCTTTAACACATCATTAAAACTGAGGTCCTGTGGTACATCAGTATATTCTTAGATTAAATAGTATAGTTACTAACAAGACTGCATATATTGTGACTTATTAATAAATTCCTTTGCTCATCTGCTAAAAGTGATGCTCACCTCTCTAGTAAGAACAGCCAGAAAGGAGCCATTGGTGTGCTCTGTTGGCTCCAGCATGAAGAAACTGTCTGTTTCATTCATGGCCTTTGCATACTCAGAGGAGATGAAAGGGGAATGGCTTGACCTGAATGAAACACACACACATATGCAGCAAAACAGGAAAATACAGTTTAAAAACATAACTAGTAACAGTAAGAAAAACACACTGGGTCTGCAGGTGCTGCTGTTATTAATAATAGTTGGATACATCACAAGCCTACAGCGATGTCTAGTGCATGTTACACAAGACCAAACTCCCAAATTTATATTATATATATTCTATATATTTACAAAGAATTTCATTTGTCAATGCATATTTTTTTCTGATTAATGACATAAATGTAATTATTCTTTTTTATTAATTTGTTATTTGAAATCCACAAACATTGCACACAGGAGCAGATGTCTGGGAAAAACCAGTATGATCCCTACCAGAAATACTACCTTTGTTTTATTTACGCTAGCCTGAGGCACTGCCAGCACACCAGGCCAGCTTGCTGCAGAGAGGATTCAGCCTTGATGCATTCAAGTCAACAGGACAGAAAAACTTCAACCAGACTTTAGCTCTTAACCCCACAAACAAAAAAACAAAAAAATCCAGGAGAAAAAAAAAACCAGGAAGGCGAGCTGACTGAAAATCGTTTCTTCTGTGGCCTTTACACAGCATTTAGAGACATGAAATGGCACCTTTGATTATATTTTCACCGAATTTCCTTCTGTTCCTGTCTGAGGTGTGCTGAGGCTTTGAGGCTTTGACAGAGGCCCGTCTAAAGGTAAGCAGACAAACAACTCACAAAGCTGACAGACAGACAGACAGACAGCAATGCAAACAGACAAAGAAAGGCAATGATGGAGACAGAAGCAGAACGCACACCGGGGTGCAGAGAGTGAGGCTGACCTGAACTTTGCTTGTTTTGGTTCCCCCTCCTGGTCTGAACGGGCCTGGGCTTGCTGCAACGCTTTTCTAACCACGTCCGCATTTTCCTCTGGGTATGACGAGCACGTGGAGTACACTACTGCCAAAACTTTGGGGACTACACACAAAAACACACACATTTAGTTAAAAAGCGTCCCTTCATCCCTTTTTACAACAATTACATTTGATTATTCAAGCTGAGCCGTCCTCCTCATCAACTGCTCGCTTTGAAGAAATGTGCCGTTGAATATTAATTTCCTCACACTGCTTATGCATGTACATTGCTCATTTTATTTAACTGCGACTGGCTTGAAGATTTGTTTGGCTGCTGGCTTCTGACTCCCTTCATTTGAGCTTTGATTTCTTTCTTTCTCGCTAATTATTGCCAGACAGAAATAATTAACACTCGGCTGATAAAGAAGAAAACCTGCTCAGATGTGGCAAACAAACAAATGTGAAATATCACTTGAAGAGAGGCAAAATGGAGACAAAAAGATGAGAACCAGCCCAAAATGTCATTCACGTGTCCTACGATGAAACGCTTTGGAAGTGTGTGTGTGTGTGTGTGTGTACTTGTGTGTGTGTGAGAGACGCTGAAATGAGACCATCGACACAACTGAGCCATGGCACTCGATACATACCCGCCATTAATTACCAGTCCTATTAGAAAGCATCTACACTGGCAAAACCACAGACAAGGGCTGATCAATAGCTGCTTAATTAGAGAAGCTAGTTTACATTTCCCCCAACCTACAGACTCCACCTGTTCAATGAACACAACCCAGAGCAGAGACAGAAGGATCCCCGAACAAAACAAGATGGATTGAAGCTAATGAGCATAACTCACTGATAAAGATCTGCTGAAGAGAGGAAAATGCAGTATAGAAATATATACAGTAGAATACAACTGAGCAAAAACACACTGACAGCAGATTAAGAGAGCAACATCTGCATAAAACAGAATACTTCACCTCTAGACAATTTATACAACACAAAGCAGGACACCTAAACATTTTGAAAAGTGCAAGGACTGCTGCAGAAGACAGCGAATGACCAGCACAGTGTAAAATTAGGGTCCTTAATTAAAACTCAGAGAATCTCCAAGGACCACCACGGGCTCCAGCCTAATGGCATAGGAGATTAGATAATTAGGAAGTGTAAGCAACATTGTGTCAGAGAAGTGAGAGAGGCTGCATGTTTGAGACTCAGATTATGTGGGGCATGCACGAGAGCAGGTGGTTGTACGCTCACACATCAAGGCATGATCAATATCCTTCCTCTGCTGTGCTACCAAGGATTCCAGTTTACTTTGAGCTACGGAGCCTTGGGACAGATCCTGCAGCAGGTCTGTGTCTGAAAAAACAAAGAGGAGCTTCAGAAGAGAATAATCTTTACTTTATTAACTGTTGTCTTTGAGCGGGTATATGAGCATCTTTAAATAAGTATGTTATCCACTCCTTGTTATGCCACAACGAAAGACTTCCATCAGATATTTGTTCAAAGTGAAAATGATCAATTTTTAATATTAAGGCTAGTTTAGAGCTTTTTCACTAAAAGCTGTTGCATAAAAAACATTAAGGACATGCTTTTGTTTTCGAATTTTAATGAATGAAACTGCAACAACTGCACAGGAATAGCAATAATTTGCATTCAAACAATGTAAGTTTGCATAATCATATCCTACAATATATCCAGTGTGTACAACATCCTGATTTGTGCACATTAACCAACTGTATGTACCCGGCTCTATTTCAGTATAGTAAATTGGCCCACAGTGTATGGCTCAGTTCTTAAATCATTACCTCCATTTTCTTGTAGTATGAAATCAACCGGGTTGCTGACTGCAGACACAGAACACTTGGGGGTCAACAGGATAACACGCACTCTTTGAAGTCGCTTGTCACTGGTGTGCAAAGATTGGAATTCCTCCAGTATCAGTCTCACATCTGAGCACCAGACATAGACAGTGTAATGATAACCAGTACCAGGCACACACAACGTGTTCTCCGTGCTTAAATCCATGATGTCCCACTATTTTCTTTATAGAAAAATTCTGTGCCTGAAGGCATTGTTTGCAATCATAAAAATGTCAACTTTGTTCCTTCCCCATTTTTATTTCTCTAATGACTAGCTGAGGTGGCAGCCACTATCAGCAAAATAACCTGGTTTAAAGCACACTGAGTTTATATGAGTCCCTGGGATTTTTGCTGACAGCAACATCCATTTTTCTCACCAGAACTCACCCATTCTTTGTTGGTCTATATCAAGTTTTCACTTTGTTTAAAGACAAAGACAGTTAACAGACAGGTGCTTTCTTTTGTTCTATCTTTTTCTGTCACCTCTTATGTCTCTAACACAGACACAACCCGAAACTGACAGCACACTCAAGGACATACATCCGTTTTGTCTTACTGTTGCAGCCCATTGCAGAGACAGTGAGCTCCAGCTCCTCCCTTTGAGCATCTGTGAAGTCATTGACACAAACAAAGACGCTGGGCCGGTTGTTGTTGTTGGCTTTATACTTTTCTGCAATTAGGCCGGAAGTGTGGGAGACAGTGAGGCCGGAGAAGGAGCCCACCATAAGAACATCTCCTTCCTCTGGTAGCAGAGTGCACACAGCATTTGGACCCAAGCTGCATGACTTATCCTACAAGCAAAGTGAGTGAAAGTATTAGTTTGTTTGCAGCAATACTGTGAGGCAAACCAGGGAGGAGAAAAAGAGCAGGAGAACTCAGAAGCAGACAAACAAAAGATGAATAGACTGATGGAGAGTCAGAGAACAAATTTAAAGGAGAGATGATTAATTAGGGAGAGGCAGTGAATATTTGATTGAATCTGGCCACAAAAATCTGATTTACTTGTGTTGTGGTGCTGTGTACTGTTCACAGTTTATGTGGCAGCTTGACTTTTATGGAGCAGAAATTAAATGATTAAACTGTCCAATCTTCCAAAACAGGATAATTCTTTATGGCTCAAAGTAAACGGCCATATGAGTGGAAGTGATGTGAAATATTTGTATCTGGGCAAACTAATCTTTCTTGGCATAAGCGATTTCAGTCTTACAATCAATTTGAGAAAGTCCATTACCAAAGTGAAATCATAAATATCGCAGAAGATTGATGGAGCTAAACAGATTCCACAGCTATATTAGAGTATTCAGAGAGAAGGCTGATGTTGTCAGAAACCTCGTTTCTCTGTGCACCTAGTACCTGGATGATGAGTTTGTGATCGCTGAGCAGCTTGGTGGAGTACAGCTGAGCTTTCACCTGTGCAGGGAACACCAGTATATCCCCACAGTGGGCATCCTGGCAGAAGGTCTGGCCCTCCAACTGCCCAATCGATTTCACCTGTGAGAAGCCTGCACTCTTCAGGACAGCCTGGATCTCATCAAGACTGGAAGCAAAAGAGGAGAGGAGCGAGGAAGCGAAGAGAGAGGAGAGTGCAGATTAGCGGAAGCCCAAGAGAAGGGATAAAAGACGAAGGTCAGAGGTAGCAGAAAGAGGAAGGCTCTCTCCTTATATTATCTCTCATTATTAGATAATAATAGTGTGCAGAGTTGTTATTTGGCCTTTTAAGGGTCTTTAATAGAATTATGGGCTATAATCCATTAAGACACACACATACATACATACACATACAAACACATGCACGTGTACATACATAACATTAGTCCCAACAGGTGACCTTTACAGTTCCAGAGCTCACTGAGGGTTGCTGCTGATTGAATCTGTCTACAGCGGCAGGATTTACACCTAACTGAATCAGGCTGTCGGGCCCAGGCAAGTACACACATTAGCGCACACACACGCACACACATAGTGTGTAGGTTGGACATTTAATTGGATGTCAGCCGGGTACCTGGCCCATAAAACACTGGATAGCACCCAAAGTTAAAGGTCTGTGTAAATGCAGGTGCGTGTGGACACTTGCACACATCCTGGGTATGCTTACAGTGCATGTCTGTGTTTATGTACAGGTGTGCACGTGTAAGTGTGTGCTATCTGCTTCTGGGGAGGTGAGCGTGTACTCTCAGCATGTCCAGCTTACCTGCTCTTCAGCATGTTGACCCATGCGTAAAGTGGAAGGTTGCTCAACCTCTCCTGCTTCTTTTTCACACTCTCTGGCAGGATACACTCAATGGACAAGAGATCATGTTTGATCCTGCAGCGGGCCAGAGAGGCAGCCAGTTTGGTTTTAAACCTGCAAACAAGACAAACAACAAAAACCACTAGGGGCAACCTGTGATGAGAGCACACAGGACAGATTTCTCTTTAAACTTTGAACATTTTTTTATGTTTATCCACCAGATACCTTACATGGAAAGTTACAAATACATTACAGATTAAAAGGAATGTGTGAATGGAAACCAGAGGGCTCTTGGTTTCCCTTCTTCCGACTCCCCTCGCTCAGTACTCATGGGTTGGATTACTTCCATCTGCCAAATCGACCTTCATATTGATCTCTGTAAAGTTTTGTCACAGTGTCTTGCACAGCTGCAAATCTATCGTTTGTTTTGGGGTTTGTTTTTTTTAAATCTCTCTAAAGACAAAAAAACATTTTTAAAAAAACAGAACAAATACACAGACACATGATGACAAACCCATACACAGGCAGATGTACATGAAGACAATACCAGCCAGGCTATGTAGATTTTAACTACTACTTCTAAAATTCCTCATGTTTTATTGTGTTTGTCTTTTAATAATTTCACCCATAGTGAGTTCAGCTCTTTTGTGCTTTTGTGGGGGGTTTTTTGTATTTCCTCACCTGAGGAGGTAGTCCTCCACATGTCTAACTTCCTGTACAATCTCCTCCACCTTGCATTCCCGAGGGACAAACTTCCTGTCCTGGAAGTCATAGAGCATGACGGCAACGAGGCTCGTCTGTTCGTCTGGCTAGAGTGTAAGAGCAAAAGGCACCGTTTCATTTATTTTAAAAGCAAGAACAAGAGCAGAAGCCTAATAGACATATTTTTCATTTTAATAACTTGAGGAACAACCTTGTTTTTATTCAATGGTAACGCCTCAAAAGTCAGCATATGTTGCATGTCCGATGTCCACATCGGTGTCGGTCGGTTTAAATAGCCCTATTTCGGTTACATAATGAGGAGAACTGTGGACTGATACTATTTATCTGTATTGATTCAGTGACTGAACTGTTTCTCATTTACTCAAATTGACACACACACAGTAGCTCAAGGATGTCCTGCCATTACCCAGCGTTTGCTACTTAATTAAAACTAGGTGGAAGTCTAAGTTATGTTTTTGCCTCTCCCCACAATTATCGCTCTCCCTTAAACTCACTATCTTCCTCTCTCTCCACTTGTTTCCATATCCTTGCCTCTTCCTCTCTCTAACCCCACCTTTCTCCCCCTGAGGGTGGGAGGGCACCAGCCGCATTAGTGGCAGATGGTGCTCCATTGCAGAAACAGCTTGCCACATACTCACAACTGGGCTAATGGGCAGAGAAGTTAGAACGCTACAAAGGTTCCTGTTTTAGGGGAGGAATTAGGTTGTCCTTATTATTCAGTACAGAGGTGTTTAATTTCTTTCTCTTTTTTTTGAAAGAGCGATTTCTGAGGCAGGTTGTGGTGCTTTGCTTTTTAACTCACTCGACTTCCCTCATTACCTCAAATTCCACTTGTCCTTAAGCAAGGTTAAACACTTGGGTGTGGGAAAATTCCCAGTGACTAAGCTTGCCTGGAAACAGTGTCCCATGGTGGGAAACAGTAAACATGTCAGCTCTGCTTAGCAACTCTTATCCCCGTCTCTTGAGACTGTCTTTATCTCACTCGGTTTTAATTTCAGGGCTAATTTCATTTCAATAGCGTTTTGCTGATACAACACAACCAAACAAACTGAAGATGCAATATTTCGAATGCATGTACTACATTAGCCGTGATTAAAGTTTCATATGGCTCATTTTACACGTGGATTGGAACTCTGTCATGTCAAACGCTTTCTACCTTCTCTGTCTTCCTGACTAGAATTTATTCAGGTTATTTCCAGCCTCTGTGGGATTTAGGCTTCATTTTCCTCCTCCATTGTGATCAAATCTGCTTTAGGCTCAAAGCCTATGTATACCCTCATTTTTCCGTTCTACTTTTTTTTTTTAATTCAATACCCTCATGAACCCCCTTTTTACATGCAGTCTATTCACTCTCATTCACCTCTTTCTCCCATCTCTCTCTTTCTCTACCAAGGTTGAACTTTATAGATGCCAGGAGTGTAAAAGAAGGTGAGAGTGAGCTCTAAAGACTGTCTCATTGTGCCTGGGCTTTATTGTCTAGCTAGAGAAATGCAGAGTAACGACCTGCCACCATCCCGTAGGGAGACTAATTCATTTCACCCAGGGCCATATTTCACAAGGCTACGATGCAAGTGTACATCTGTGGGCCTGTGGGGAATTACACTGCAAACACATATATTCACATATATTAATGTGCCCGTGTATGCTTAGGCCTTCGCTGAAACAGACATTGGCTATCTTAGATCTGTAAACTCCACGACAGCTCTGTTTTCTGTTTGCGCATTCACCGCCGCTCGCTTTCATTACGCGTCTCTTTCACCAGCTTCACCAGCCACGCAGTCGCTCTGTATTCAGCCCATGTTTTATCACCATCCAGAATGTCGGAGAAAACAGCTTAAGCAGCCCTCCTCTTTGCTCAGAATCCTTTATGTGGTGTGTTAAAAGTAGGGCAAAAGTACATGCCAGCCTCCTCCAGAGGATACCTCTTCATTTAAGAAGGCTTCAAGTTCATGGCTGTGCTACAAAGCTTTCTTTTACGAGTACACGGCATCATAACAAAATAAAAATTGGTCGGAGGACAGATGCAGCATACACACTGTGCAGAACACACTCAGATGGTACATACAAACTCACAGCCCCTGGGTTGTTTTGATTTCATTGCTAATTAATGGGGTGTGATAAAGGATAATACACAACCAGATATGTTCTGCCACATAGTAACGTTTAGATGTTTTTTACTCCAAAGGGAGACGTTGTCATTGATTAGAAGAGGGAATATGAACAAAACAAGGTGCTTTGTGAGTTGGTGAGAGGAGCGTGTCAGTGCAATAAATCAATATTACTGTTACTGATTATAAGATCAGAGAGAATAGAACAAACAATATGTGGAGCATAAATAGCAAGACATGAACACTGGAGAGGTTTGTGGAAACACTAAGGTAAACAAAAATATACACAGTGGGATAACAAGGTAAACTGAGAAATTACGGCCTTATGAAATTATATGGAAAAGATTTACCATTGGTTGAGTAAGATAACAGCAGCTGTCAATCATGATGTCCTCCAGCAGTTCTTGATCTGCACAGGAATAATAAAACAAGGTTAAAAGGATGGAAATGTAATAACAGAGATTTCAATAACTAATTGTGAGTGAGTAACGATGATGCATCTTAATGCATCTTTTATATCAATGTCTAATTATCCCTTGAAACCAATCCCAGCTCCTCCATTTGGAGGAGGAGACGGAGGCACAAGAAATGACTCCTATCCATTAATGAACCCACATCTAATGATAAAAACATAAAAACACAAAAAAGAGCTAAAAGCAATGAAGACAAAGAACAAAAGAGGCTCCTAGAGGCATCCCGAATGATGGCAATTTAATTTCTAAAGATAATTCAATTAGATCAGGGGTTTAATTTCCCGTGATTAAATGCTTATTTGGTGTTTAATTAGACCTAATCTGATTTTTCATTTGGTTCTTTCCTTTCACTTAGTGTGTGTCTTTGCTATGAGAGCGCATTTAGTTGGAGGACTAATGACACTGGTGACATATAAAATAATGAACAGGTCAGATCGAGATATAATCAGTAATCCAAGCATAAAGCGCAAGCGTGTTTTTAATACCAGGCTCGTATGTGCCAATATTACTCTAATTTCCATTTTATTCACACCATTATTCAAGCCTTAAGTAACCAAATAATTTACGATCCCAAACATATATAACCATATACATGTCAGAGTGATAGTTTTTTTTTTATAACATTACACACTTTTTTCATAGCAATTATTACTTAATGGGGAATTTCATTTTGACAGCAAGATATCTGATCATACTGAATTTTTAACATGAATAACAAAAGTTTTTTTTTTTTTTAAAAACACCCTAAATATGAAGACATATTACATATTACAGAGATACCCGCTTATTTATACTTTGATGTCCTTTAAAAAAACCTTTGCACACCGTTGTGGTGCGATCAATGAGCTAATTCTAGCATTTTAGTCCAGGGAAACTCTTCTTGACCTTCTTTATGAAAAAGGTGACAGAAGTCTAAAAGGGCTGACTTTGAACTGCTAAAAGGTGAGAGCTCGCTATCAGATATCTTTCCTCAGTTTATAGTGTTTTTCCACCCCCATACCCACATTATCGTATCATAAAAGCAGCAACTGCCTCGCTAACCAACAGGATTCTTTCTTTTAAAATATACATAAAAACAAACAGGCTTATCCTTACCAATCCCATCTGTGTACAGCGGGTTCTCGTTTTCGATAGGCATGAGATGGAGAGACAGGAACACTTGCCTGTCTATCATGTTAGGATTAAAGAACAGCTGCTTCCAAAGTTTCTCTGCAGGTAGCGTTTGCTCCGTGCATACTGAGCGAATGGGGCAAAAGGATAATTTATCTAATATGAATGCGTGTCTAGTGAGGAAACACACGACTGTGAAAGATGTCAATAAGATGCATGTGTTTCTTTATATGTGAAACAACAGTTTTGAAATTTTGTGTGTCACAAGGGTGGTTTGCCTTTTGGTTGATTCCTATTCCTAACAGACACACCCTGTAAGACTGCAAATAGGATCTAAACCCAGACCCCATCCACTGAGACACCACAGAAACCACATACTGCTGTTAACTTATCGCAATATCACAAATTCACACTGGGCACCCCTATACAGTGTAGGGCAAGGCAAGCATCTGCATGCAGGTACACACACACACAGGCAGTTACACAAACAACTGTTTTCACATGATAGAGCTTATCTTTAATTGAGGAAAAGGAACCCCACAACATCAGCAGTGGTGTAATTTACTGCAGATGCGGGTGAATACAGTTTGGAATTGCCCCCGTTATTGCAGAAGCCCTTAAAAACAATCTCTTAAGAGATAACTGCTTAGTGTACACTGCAAAACAGATCTCTAAGGAGGCCATGACGCCTGATTCTGCAGAGGTCATGCTCTTTAACATGCTATAAATCACACTGCAATTCGAGCAAAACACAGAGGGAATCCTGCTATAAATCACTTACAGGAGACATCGTTGCACAGCAGATGCCACACTGGGTTTTTACCTGGGGGATGATGCAAAATTTTATGAGTCTAATAAGCAAGAGTAGCTTGAAATGAGTCTAACAAAAAAAAGATTTAAATAAAATATGATGCATCCTCAATCAGCAGGAGGCACTACAGGATGCAGAACTGAGGTTATGTGTCGTGTGGCTTCTATCCAGGTGTTACACAATGAACAGTGACTGATGGTGACTGTAGTCAAACAAATGCTCGGCGCAAGAGCCAGACCTGAATGGCGTCTCTTTTTCCTCTTCAGCAGGTCTTTGTCTCACAGTGTTCTGCATCAGTACACCCAATTGCACATTAATCTAACATTGGACCAGCCAGTGAGGTACTTGCCGTAAGTTATACATTCACCTTTGGTCTAAATGGTCAATCTATCTTAGGTATTATGCACCTGGACAATTTAATATTTGCTGAGGCATACTGGTGATAACTGCCCTGATTGTGGTCAAGGACAAAAAAAATAAAAGACAAATCTTTTACTCTCTGTCTCATGCTCCAAGTCCACCAAGCACACAGAGTGGCCCTTTCCCATTGCACAGAGAGAAGAGCAGCCTCAGTCATTTGACAGCCTGGCAGCCCAGTTGGCCAGTGGACAATGAGACAGAAATACTCAGAGGAGCAGCCAGTAGAAAGAGGCAAAAAGAGGAGGAGGGGGGGCTTTTATGGCTAGCGACAAGGTCAACTGAATTTCTACCACATTCCCACAAAAATTACTTTACACAGCTTAACACAAGCGTGCCCCTCAAGCAATGACAGCACACTGCATGACCACTCAATAAGATATGAAACCTTGAAAACATAACCTCCCTTTAGGTCAGTGATCCAGCAGAGCTACACTGGAAAATTGTTTTCTTTAAGAGACAAAAGAAGGCACAGAAGAAGAAAAGAATGAGATGAAGTGTAAGAGAAGGAGAAAATGTGGAGAAAACCCAAACAGCTTTGTCTTTTGTTTATGAAATGGCAATTCTACACCAGGGTAAAGATCATCCTCAACACCATCCCCATAACATTTAGAATTGCTCGACACTCCTCGCAAAACTCCCAAAAGGGTGTCTGTGTCCTCCGCCACCAACGCGGAGCTCACTGAACTTTTTGTTTAGAACAGATAAGAGTTATGATCACAAACATCAAAACCAGCTCACTGACATTTTGCTCTCTGTGCATTTCGCTAGTGGAGCACTTCTTTTTTAGGTTAACATCTGACCTTTGTTCAGTTTTGGATCAGTCACTGAATGGCCCTACAGGAAGCATTTGTGTTGTGTGTGACTCCCAGCATAGTTGTGCTGCATGTCACGAGAAAATCAAATTCTGCACGGAAAACTGGCGTGTTCGCAGGAGGAAGAAGAAAGACTAAGAGGCTTTGAGGGTGTGTCGCTTCATCTACACAGCAAATGTGACAAAAATACGAACAGGAATCCAAAATACATACATGATTAAAGTATGTCACCAGTAATGTCTCTGCAACACAAAAACCATTATATATATATTCACAGTTATAAACACCTGCTATAAAAATGACTTGATCTATCTCAAGTACTCAACACAAAGAGCTGAGGCTCCACAGCTTCTTTAAATTATCTTATACTGATAAATTATCTTTAATAACTCATAGCAGTATTTATCTTTAAAATAATAAGAACGGAGAAATAAAAACAAGTAAAATGTAAAAGTCTTGAGCCACCCATCCTCTGTTTAAATTTTGCTAGTTTCTCTTCTATTATCCTTCTGCAATCTTCCCAGTTTCACCTGGTAATGAAAGCAGGCTATCATGACCCAGAGCTATAAAACTAATATAAGTTACTCAGATGAGGTTCTGGAGCTGGTGATGATGGATATTTTTGAGGTGATCTGCATTAACTGTTTAAAATGTAGGTCTGATGTTCATCCAGGTTCAGAGGACACATGGCGAGAAGGGAAAAATGTAATCCATGGCTATGAGGGTGTTCCAGCAACCTGACCTCGGCGTCCACTGAAAACACGTTAAATCGATTCCAGCCGGCTTCCTGCCCTGGCTGTTGGCTCGCCTCCCCTGCATTATTGCCATGGTGATTACACACCCCTGTGACTTCGGTCACCCAGACCCCACCCTAGTCCCAGCAAACAGATTAAGGGACAAATTGATTTGTAGCTTCACGCAGAATCCCCCCGTGACCACTCGAGCATTTTTTTCTATTCTACTTGCTCTTCATCAATCTATTTATTTGCAATTCAGCCTGTCAATTAACTCGCCCAAAGCTGTTGAACTGGCCGTTTGTTTGCCAGAAATCAAATCAATTTTGCTAGCAATTTCTAGAAAAAGAAATGATTCAAAATGAGAGCTGATGAAAATGTTTCCTGATGTTCACCCAAACCACAAATAGTATTACCAAGAGGTATAAAGCAAAAATTAGCAATCACTTTAATCTGTAGCTTTGTTGTTTTTAAAACAATTTAAAGCCAAGGCTCAGCAGGGTTTTAACAGGCCCAGATGAGATGCAGTTTTGGTATTTTGTTATTGATTTTTATGACTTCTAATACTATATCTAGAGGAAATCTCAATATTTTAAACATAAAAAGTACACACTTTGTGCTGCACTCTAGGTCACAGACTGGTGATCCACCCACAACAAACAGTGACTTATTGTATTAACGGTTAACATGAGATTTTAATTGTTTTCGTCCCTTAAACGACTCATCCCATGGTCTCAATTAGACTGCCACATTAGGATCGAATGCCAGTCAGGTTCTAACCATCAGATGCTACAAAGTAATGTTTATTAAGACATTTTCCCTTCTGTAGTGCTTTGAAAAATCATCTAAAGGCAAAAACAAACTTTGAAAGAAAACAGGCAGCTACTTGCCTGCTCCTCATATAGATTGTTGATTTATGTGTATATGACAGGATGGCAGAGAAAGGCACAAAAGAAATAATAAAGGTTCAACAAATAACCCTGAGCTAACAGTTAATTACCAACTTACATTTTAGCGTGCTGAAGGCCAACGCATAAGCTGCGTGCTGCATCTCCTCATCTCTGACTTCGGGTAACTGGAGTCTTCTTTCTTTACCATAATTCACTAACCGTTGTGCAGCGGGCTTTTCCAGATGGTTATTCTGATAGATAACTGATGCCAGCAGGTAAACTCTGTCTGGAAAGCCCTGCTGGCTTTGGATGGTTATGTGGGGCTGTGGAGGAGCTGCAGAGGTGTCACTTCCAGCTTCATCACCCACCTGGATGAGGTTTTTGTTGCTTGCTTTGTGAGAAACAGACTTTTGTGTCTTGTCTGTGCCCCTGTGACAGCCTGCAGCATTTTCATTTTTCATTATCTTCTAAGGTCAGTTCTTCTCTCAGACACCTGAAAACATGCCATGCAGAGTTATTGTAATTTCATTTTTTTATTAGCATCTATTTTTAGTTACTTTTTTCTGATTTATTTAGGTTTCATGTAGCTTCCAGTTTCATTTTAAAGTGTTAAATTTAGAAGCTAAAGCTAAATATATCTGTCATGCCATATGCTCCCATCAGGAAGATGTGTGTCAGCAGCCAATACAGAAAGAATTCTTAGGAGCCTTTACCCTCGGGCCATTAGACTTACCTACCCTACTCAAATACTCACTCTTGGACTATGGCTATGTTAACTATTATTTTAAAAAAAAAATTAGAATCCTTATCTATTTCTCTCTTCGTCTTATTTATGCAAAGCAGGACTCTGTTAATATTAATGTTAAACAATGCACAGAAAATGTTAAACTTGGGGCTCACAGATTTTCTAATTTGGGTCAATATAAAGATAATGGGCTTGACTTTACCTAAAAAAAAGTCATTTATTTTGTACATATGCTGGTTAATTAAGTGAAACAGGATATCTGTAAATACCGAAATACAATATTACAGCCAGATAAATATACATAATTAAAAATGAATAAACTTTTTTCACCTGATTGATATTATATTTAGTTGAATTAAATGGTTAAACACGACATTTTGCACTGGGATAAGGCAACAGTAAATTGCAAATGGAAAATTTGTAAGACAATGCAAAGTTATTTATTTATTTATTTTCGGTTTGTCAAGTAACAATAATAATGCATAGACTATATAATAATATATAATAATTTCAGTTATAGCCTTAAAAAGAGAAATGTTTAAACAAAATTAAACAACAACATTATAGATTTCATTATCAATAAAATGACGCAAAATGAACCAATATCATAATATTTCAACGTTACAATTTTCAAAAACAGTGTGTATGTTTCGCCATTATCACAGCAGTGATTCAACAAAGCGGACCTCACTTTCTGTAGCAGAACTGGGAAATTCGTGTTCTTATCCGTTACCTTGTGAGAAGAGCTCCCGTTATCCGAGATTCTCCGTATATTCCTGCGCAGGTAGCTTAACGGTAGTGGCACTCCTGCTAGCTGCTCAGCAAGTTTTAAATGCCAACTCCCCAATACACACACACACGCACACACACACAAACTTTGACCCCTTACCAAGCAGTAACAGGGGTCTCCATCGGTTTTACTGCTAGCCCTCCGGCAGCCTTAGCATGAGTAATTTATAAAAAATGTTACACCGCAGTGTCTCTACTTAAAAATAAACTTACTAAACGTGAACATTACGGTGCAGCTTCGGGTTAGCTTGCTTCCGTCACCAGGGTAACAGCATGCTAATTTCAATGCCCCGTTCTTCACGGATCAAGAGTCTCCTTAACGCTGGATGCCCTCCATCTATCTGGAGCATATGGGCTTGTTAAAATTTTACAGAGCATTATGGCAGAAAACCGATAACAATATTAGATCGCTTGCAGATGGCACGCAGCTGTTGTTTCATCCAAGAGAAGTTAATAGAAAAGCAGTGGCGTAAATAAAAAGCCTTGGTTCCTTTACCCCCTGGGGAGGTGGTGGGGGAACTTCCTGACAACTTCAGTTTCCCTCTGTGCTGCCCTGCATCTAACTTGAAATAACTCATATGATGCTTTATTTGTGTACTTTTTGACATTTTTGACATTTCTCTTTTTAAGGCTAACTGAAATTATTATATATAATTGTATAGTTATCATTATAGTATTGTATAGTTAGTAATTAGTACCCTTTTATCCCTTAATTTTACCAAAATTTTGCATGTTATTTATTTGTAATTCCTAGTTTTATATCTCTTGGAGATATATCCTTAATATATTTATAAATGCACCATGGGGGGGGGCTTGGGGTGAAATAGCATTTCGGTACATTGTATACTGGGTATATCAGCGGATCCCAACCTTTTTTGTGCCAATATTTTCACGGACCGACCTTTAAGGATAAATACAACACAATAAAACCAATACCGGAACCAAAAAACAAGAAAATTTATTCATAACACACGGGAAAAGATCCAGTGAAACTGAGTTAACGATAAAAACAATAAATAATAATGATAAAAACCCCGAAAACTATAAATTTCACACCTGAGCCTCAACTCTTACAGCCCGGTACCAAACAACTCACGGACCAGTACCGGTCCACGGCCCAAGGGTTGGAGACCGCTGGTGTATATTACTGTATTGACAATAAAGCTCTTGAATCTTGAAAAGTAAAAATATACAAAGAAAATATTTACATTTCTTGCTTACCATAAACAAGTGCTCCAAAATAAGAACACTCAGGGCTGCGACATAATAAGAAGTGGCAGATATAAAAAAAACAAACAAAAATATTTACAGTAGATGAACATTAGCTGAAAGTCAAGACCTTAGGAATTAGGGGGAAAAAATCTAGAAAATAAACAGGACCTGAGAAATGCATCTGGTCTTCATTCTCTGAATACTCATCAGTGAATGGGCTTAATGCTGAGTGGCTGTCTCAAACTTACACAAGAATTGGACAGAAAATCGGCAGCAACAGTTCTTGTAGAGTGATGATGCAAATTTGCAAAGTTTTGGTAAAAATCGTCATCAGTATGTATGGAGAAAGTCCAGACATGGTACAAACAGTGTGTGTCTACTCAGAGGCACTGTCACAGTTTGGTGTTGGGGATCTTGTCAACATCATTGGAATTATTAATGCAGAAAGGTACTGTCAGGTTTTGATTCTCCAGATTTTGATCGCAATACCATCTGGAAATAATCTGATTGCCAACAACTTCATTTTTCCACATGATAGTGTTTTAAATGCACTACAAGTACAGAAAACGCATACCTGGTTAGAAAACACAGAGAGGAACACTGTCAGCCACGAACTGGACTCCCCAGAGTGTAGAACTCAACATTATTAAAGCAGTGTGGTATCATCTTGACAGTGAACAGAACAAAAGGCAGCCAACATCCAAAGAAGAGCTTTGATTGTCCTTCAAGGCTGGATAACTACTCCTGAAGACTACTTAAAGAAATTATACGAAAGCTTGCTGAAAAGAGTTGTAGCTGTGTTGGAGAATGAAGATGCTCATATCAATTATAGATTTTCAAGCTCGTTAGACTGGCAGCAAGTTTTTACATGCTGTATTTCTATTTATCACTTTGGCACAGTACTGTTTATCTTATGCCAAATAAATGCAGCTTTTTTGTAACAAACACAATCAAACTTTCAAGATTTTGTTAGTTTATTTTATTTGTTTTACATTAGAATGTTGAATCTGCACTTGACATTTTTATCTACTGTGACCATTAAAGTTTTGGATCTCTCCATTTAATTTAAATAGGCTACCTACAAGGGTGCTGGACAGATTTTATCTTTAAGGATTCTGACAAAAATGAACTGCTGACAATGCCCAAAAAAATGCACCGCATGGGTCACAAGTAACATGTTGGCATTATCTAAGTTCAACTGACCACCTCTTTGCACTCTAGCTCAAACATTGTGGTCAGAGGTCATGAACATCCATCAGAGATCCTCAGCCTCAGCATCACTCCCTGCCCATTCATTTGTCATCCAGGGAGCTTTCCACACTTCAAGCAACACAGACGTCCACACCATTCATTTTTATAGCTCTGACAATAACTAAGAGAACCATTGTATTTAAATGCAATGACAGAATCCATTTTTTTCTATCACACACTAAATCTAAATCTATTGAACGCACGTCCAAGTTTACAACACTTAACAATTATCAAACAATTTAAGACACATTACTGTAATTTACCCAGAACAGATCCTCCCTGCCAAACCCAAATACAATACACAAAACCCTTTTTTCAAAAAGCTGTGATGTAAACTGCTTATTGTATTTGTGGAGTAATTTTGTATTTTATTTGATGTAAATGATGAATTTAAATCACAGATTAATGATTAACATTTAAAAACAAAGTATTGTAGTTCATTATTGAGCCCTGTAATAAGACTGATGACCAGTACAGGGTGTACCCTGCTTCTCGCTCTGTGACAGCTGAGCTTCAGCTCCGCCCTCAACCCTGAATTGGAGTAGAAGTAGAAGATGGATGGATGGATGGATGGATGGATGGATGGATGTGTGTAATTTGTGTAAAGCTCTTTTAAACAGAAGTGGTGCAGTGAGAAATGCATTAGATACATAAAGTCTTTTGTAAGGGGTCTCAAAGTAGTACAAAACATTTCCTTTTCACTGGTGAAAAAACCCTATCACATTGATCTTCGTTTTGTACTTTTTGTTATTTTTGTACAAAACAACTTAAAGATAAATAATGCTTTCAAGTGAAATTGTGCCAAGCTCTTGGTAATTTCCCAAGCAGTGTTTTCCAGCGCCTGAGTTGCTGAGCCTGGCCAGATTACATGGTTCACCTATCTCTCTGCTTCACCATGACAATCGCTTTGGAGAGGTGGAGGGGGGAAAATACAACACTATCTCACCATCTCTGTCAAATTCTGTCGAACAAACCCAACAGAACAATCAAAAGTTATGCCCCCTGCTGTTAAAGCATTTTTACTTGGAGAATTAATTTTATTATAAGCCTCCAGGTCAATTAAAATTAATGAACTGGTTACAGAATGGAAGTGAGTAAGACACAGAGCTATAGCCACTTGCCATACAATAACCTCTCTAAAAAAATTTCCCCCTCTTAGTGGTGAAGTTATGTGAGTGGATCTCTGCAGAAGATGAAAAATGAGTGGTAATGCTTCTGAGCTGCAAATCTTGTACACTTCTGTTGCCACATGCAGCTTCAAACAGTAAGCTTTGGGGCATCCACCACCACCACTACAATGGTATGTGGGAAGTGAGCGCCCTCTACTGTCAGCTTAATGTGAATAAAAAGAATACGACTCATTTTTCTTCATATTTGCAGTTCTTAGTGGGAATAATGAAAATTTATGAGAATGCGCACTGGAAAAGAAGCAGCCATCATTTACATGCATAAATAAGTATATCACAGTGTATTTTACTAAAGTGCAAGTTTATTTCAAAGTGCTGGCCCAAAGCTCTAATGTTGTCCAAAAGTTATTAAAACTCATCAATGGGCATTAATTGTGCCGGCTGACATAATGCATTGCTGCATTGAGCTTGAGAATTGTAGTGTGTATTTTAATACCATCCCACATACTGCAGAGCTGAACTGAGACAGACTAGGAAATTTCAAAAGTAAACCGAGATTAGATTATACAATTTACAGTTATTGATTTAAGGAAGTATTAAACTAGAATTGCCAAAATACTTCTTCTATTTATTATGGGGAGAACTCTGGGAGACTATTTCCATGTAAAATGTAATATGAGTAAATATATTGTTCAGCAAAAATTCATATAATTTCAAGTATACAAAGCTCAGAAAATAATACAGTTATTTGTATTCAACCTCTTATTGATTGCTTTTTGTTTCTCTGGCATTCCTTTTGCCCTCACCTCTTTTATTTCTTCCTTTTCTACTTGGCTTTCCAGTGTTCAGGCATGCACACACACACACACACACACAAACACATTCACTTGACTTTCAAAGTTAAAGGGATGGGCCTTTGGGAGAATGGGGGTGTCAGAGTGCGCACATTGTGTTACATAATTGATGCTCCATATTACCTTACATCCTGACGGTCCTGGCTGTGCTACAAACAAAGCTTGCTCATTAACTATTCACTGGATGATTTTGAACAGAAAAATGATTCTGCCGATCAGGAGCTAGCACTGACGCTGCGCCTCTCGGCCCCAGGCGTCTGATTACACAGTTGTGAATAAGACATGTGCTGTCTCCATTGGTCATATTTTAACGTGACAGCTGATCCCCTCACATGTATTCAATGGTCAGATGATGAAGTACTCCTACATCAAAGGCACGATTGATGGAGGCTGTAGCGAGCAACACATTGAGATGCTAAAGACTGTATAGCTGACAAAGTAGTAAAATCGTATTAACGAGATGAAGTAAACTGAAAGCAGTGATTTATGAACTATGGTTTCAATAGATCCGTTATTTGGCATTGCCTGCACATACTGTATATGTCATGGCCTGGCTCATTTTGTTGTGTTTTAGATCAACAACAAAAAACGTATATCACTATGTACAGTGCATGAAATCATTTTGTGTTGAAGACATAATAGGTTAAACTTTTTTTTTAAACTAAGGAATGCAGAGTGGCTTAAATGCATGTGGAGAAAACAGTGATGGAAACAAATTTGTTTTTGACGATTAATAAAGAAAAGCTGCAAAGTTTACATATGTTTGAATGTCCCATTTGTTTAAAAAAAAATGAAAAAAGTCCCATTTGATCTAATGTATAAATATGCACATTTTTTAAAACGAGTTCTGGAGAACCACAGTTTGGTCATGGTGCCTTACCGATGATGAGGATGCTCATAAGGAAAACCATGATGAAAAAAATCCACATAAAGAATCTGTCCATGACCTTAGCTATCTTTTTCCATTCTGCCCCCTTGGCGCATGTGGCTCTCTGCTCTCTAAAACAGTTTGCTATGTACTCAACATTGCGCACTAGCTTTGTGTCCATACCAGCGAAGCCACTGCCATGGGTGCAGAAGACACAGGGGCCAAAGGTTACAGCGGGACCCTGAGGTAGAGGCTTTTTGTCCTCAGGGCAGCAGGGAATCTTCTGGTCCTCAGAACAATACGGGACCTTATTGTCTTCTTTATAGTAGTCGTGTATGGGAATTTTACCATTAGAGCTTTCATACTTCCCGGGTTCAAAAGTAGATATGTGGCCGCTCTCATCTCTGGTGATGTGGTGCTGAACTCTTGGATGTTGCTGCAGTTTGGAGCTCTGGGATCTGTGGTACTTGTCGCTATGTCGGTCCTCTCGGCTACTTTGCCTCCCATGTTTACCATTTGAATGAATGTGAGTGTTGAACTGCTGGTGACGGACTTCGTCCTGGGTGGAGTGAGAAGACGAAGAGGAGGCAGAGGCACAGTTCTCACCCACTTCATAAACAAAACAAATCTTGGACATGTAGTCAATGATGAGGACTTTTGCCCAGTGTGGAACTGGTTTGGCCTCCACACCACAGAAGTGAATATTCATGATGAAGATGGTGAGAGATGTGGAGGCTGTGACCATTGTCATAGTGGCAATATAGTACTTCCCTGTGTAACAGGATGGAACAAAAAACAGATGGAAGACAAGTCTGTGACCATTAAGACACTGTTGGTACAACCAGGTGGGCTGACATCATACTAAACCACATGGATTAGCATTGGGATGTTGCTCAAGTTTATGTGAAAGCAGACGAGCAAATACTTTTGGTTCACATTTAAAGATTTCCTACTCCAACTCAGATTTGAGGGTGTGCTATAAATATTTGCACATGCATGTTAGTCCTGTAACATATGGAATGTCAACTTCTCCAGCATGTACACCTGCCTCTCACCCAGTGTCTGCCCCTGTGACCCTTTGGTGTAGCTTTGTGCTGTGCTACATTAGAAAAATATAGCCCAAGTTCTAACAGTAAAATTCCTAAGGGTACAATTTAATTTGAAAACTAAAAATGTACCAATGCATCATTTTTGGACCATGTATGTCAGTACAATTTTTTTTTATATTTTTTAAATGATAGAGTGACAGAAACATAAACAACAAGAACAGGTTAATAAATATATTTCTAAAAATAAAACCTTCTTACCTATGAGAGGCACACTTTCTGAGGGCGGCATACTCTCAGCCACCATGAGCTGGAACACCGTTAGAGCTAGAAGAACTGTCACCCCCAGGGAAACCTTTTCCCCAGAGTCTGCAG
Source organism: Hemichromis elongatus (assembly GCA_015108515.1). Classification (NCBI taxonomy): domain Eukaryota; kingdom Metazoa; phylum Chordata; class Actinopteri; order Cichliformes; family Cichlidae; genus Hemichromis; species Hemichromis elongatus. The sequence continues at coordinate 20,439 of VUQR01023053.1, read as the reverse complement.
GCAGATAGAAGCCCAGAGGGGCCAAGAAGGAGATGAGGAAGCAGGGGAGGAGGAGGTTGAAGATGTAAAAGGAGGAGCGACGCTGCAGGAGTACTGTATAGGTGATGTCTGGATACGGGTCAGAGCAGCAACCATACATTATGACATTCTTGGTGGCTGGCATTCCTCGGCATTCCCACTCAACATTTTCCACAAAGTCTGACAGGTCACCACTGTCCATGCCCATAATGATGTCTACCTGGAAGGACAGAGGAAGGACACATTTACCAAGAAAATATATGTAAGATGAGAAATAAAGCTAGTAATGTGTGCCTGATCTACATGGGTCAATCTCATTTACCCTCTGATCTAACACAGAGGTCAGAGTGAAAGCAAGAGCTGGGTCATTTAACCATTTTAAGGAGCCTGTCACCCAGATTGACACAAAAGTAAGCTACACAGAATCAATATGGGTTTATCCTCCCATTGTGTTAAACAGGGCATTGTAGTATGGGCAGTATTTCTCCAGACCTGATTGCCATTGTAAGTCCAGGAACCAAAGGTGAGGTTACATTCTTGGCTGTCAAAGGGAAAGTAGGAGACGTCCACCACGCAGGAGCTTTTGGTGATGGCAGGAGCATCCCAGGTTATCTCCCCGTTGTAGCGCAGCCTCACGTTGGTGTCCATGGGCCCAGAGAAATCATCATCAGCTCTAGAGGAGGAAAACAAGTTGAGACCAACTGGCATCACCATGTAGTGCTTAAACATTTTGAATAAACTTTATATTGGATTATAATGTAAGAGACATTAATGGCAGCAAAATGACTTGTCCAAGTTCTGTGTTTCTTCATGGAAAAGAAACTTTGGAAAACTCATCTGTGTAGGCATACTTATTATAGAGGACGAGGTCAGGCCGCCACACCAGGCTGCTAGGGATGTGGATGACATCCAGTCCATCATAGTCCTCCTTATCCCACTTCAGGTAAGCATCATGCCATGTCTGCCTAATCCACAGGTAGGCAATCAGCACCTGGTTCCTTTCATCCTATGTACACACACAGTCATACTAGTTACAAAAAAAAGGACCTGCAAATGTATACAAACACAAGGTTGCATGCAACCATTTTGGTGCCTCTGGGAGAATTATTTATTTTCTTGATTACTTTTAGTGTGAAGATTTTTTTGAAGGCACAATAATCCCTGCAGCTCACAATGATAAATGAAATGTTATTGCATTGATCATTTCAATTTATAATTTACAATACATGACAATAATAAGACGCTGACAGATAAAAGAGGAACTGTGGTGTTTCCCTTATTGGCATATATCACACCTTGCAGAAGCTTTATTGCCAGCTTCTTCATTTAGAAATTCTGCATTATAGTTGCACATTGCTTAGAGCTCTGGGATATTTTTAAACCATGTAACATAATGCATGGTTGCAATCTGCTTGTCTAACACTCATGGTCATGTCATGGCAGTTGTGAAAAACTCCTCCAGCTACAGCATGGTTTTCCTCTAGTAGTTTGTGGTGGGTTTTGAGGCCTGTTTATGGTCCCTGTCCTCTGACAGAGTACGACCTTATTTTAGTTTTGTATTCTTGACTCTTGCAGCATGTGCGTCTTGCCCAAAGCCTAACATTAAACACTCCCTCTTTTTTTTCCTTCAAAAATACCTTTAATAATATTTGAATTTCTCTCAGCATCTTCACTCAGATGCTTAGAAGAAGCTGATGTTGATGAGTGGTAACAGCTATCAGTTAACACCAGACTCCAAATATCAAATCCACAACTGCTAAACACTTTTAAGGTCTATAAGAAGTTATGAATTTCTGCATATGCCTCAGTTACTGTGTCTCATAACTGTATATCTACACACAACAGACAGTAAGAAAAATAAACCCCTCTTGATCTTCTCAGTTTGCTGCTCATCATCACCAGGTGGACAAACACTAAGCCTCACAATGGCTGAAATCCAGACCCGTCTGTCAATATCAGGTGGATGAGCACAGTAAAGGAGGTTGGGGGGAACACAAAACAGCTTGGGTAACAGGACACTCCAGATAGACACACACACACACACACTCATTTGCTGTCTAGCTCGCACCCGTTTCTTCCAAATTATAACAGAGTGACGACAACAAATGCCCAGACACTGTATGGAAACATTACATTCTGCAGTTGTTTTTCTGTCTTCAGCTACGCAAGCCCAAACACACACTGACTCCACAGTGAATTAGCAATTCACTGTGGAGTGACATAGCACTGAACCCGAACGGGAACCTGACCCAGCTGAGTGAGCCACCAGCCGGGCGGTTTGTACAATAGGAGGTCATGGACAACATTCAGAATGAAAGGTCTGTTCACCTCTATGTTTTCCTTCATGCTGGGCTCAGTGTCAAGTTAAAAAAAAACAGTTCTTTGTATTTGCATGTTTTCTGCTAAATTGTTGTCATTAGTTTTACTGCAGTGTGGCTAATGGATTAGCCAGTACATTTTATGCCAACTACTGATTGCACAGTAATGCTGTAAGCAGAACAGTCTGCTTACAGTCTGCTTACAGCAGACTATTATTCAGCATACATAAATCAGATGTCACTTTTGTGCGCATGAATCACGTGCTCAGCTAAAAGAGAACGTGTATTTTTAAGTTTCTGCAGCTAGACTATTTAGAAGAAATGTTACAACTCTCAGTGAGGTGTTTAATTTTAGTCGTGGACATAATAAACCTCTTCCATTTATAACTCGCCCCTAAGCAGAATGCGTGGCACATGAAACAAGACTTGCTGATGAGCGAGCACGCACCATGTCTTTGATTTGAGAGAGGGTGACCTGCAGGGTGACATTGAGGGCTCTGTCTGTATCGTCCACAGGCCGCAGGGCGCTGGAGTAGTTCTCCATCAGATCATTCAGGAGTTTCTGGGCATAGTGACCCTGAGCAGAGTGAATCACTGAGAGGAGACACAAGTGAGTGGTATTCTGTCAACATGCAGGAGGTTGAAATAGTTCTGTGTAGTCACAGATTTTCATGAGGGTCTCAATGATTTTTCCTTGCTGTTTGTTAAAACAGTACATTTTAAGGCCACGTGAAGAAAGTATTTGAAAATTTTATGGGTGGAAAGAGTGCAAGCGTTTGTGACTTCATACAGTCATGAAAAATAATACAAACACAAGTTAAATTGTATAATCTAGCCAATAAATTTAAAGCAATATGGAGACGTCTTTTTTTTTTCTTCTCCAAAGAAGACAAGCTCAAGTTTGACTCACCTTTGGGAAGCAGCATCACCAGAAAGATTATTGGGATCATCCTTAGCAAGCCTCTTTATAACTAATAACTCCAAAGAAGAATTTAAAGGTATCCTTGACAAGTTATCTAACAGGTCTTGAGTAATTTCCTCGAGATCTACATGATGAGCGTTCAACCCCAGTTGAACTCAGGTGCAGATAGCAGCTAACTGTTTCCTCTGGCCGTCCTTGCTGTAAGGCCAGCTTCTAATGTTTGGCAGGGGAGGCAGCATGTCTGCTGACTGAGACACGGAATAAAACTCCAGCTATCACATAGCAGCAGCAGACCAAGAGAAACAGGATGCCCACGAATCATCGCCTCGCCGCACACGGGGCTGTTCGCCTGTGAAGTCAGGTGGGCTACTGGTCTGCTCCTGCAACATGCTGCCATCATGTCTATAGAGGAAAGATGGGAATTTGAAATTCAGGGGATTTTTAAGCTATCATTCAATCAAGCAAAGCACAGATTGGCAGTGCATCAGTCAAATTAATGAAAGCTATAATGAAAAAGTGAGAAGTAGAGTTTTTACAACTGGAATCAACATCAGACACAATCTTTTTTTTTCTACATTAAAATGAGCATTTTATTTCAGCTGATTGAAAGGCATAGTCTTTTTGATTTAAACATTTATTTATAATATATAAAAATAAAATTTCCATTATTGGTTAGAGAAAAATGTGTATATGTTTATTAATGTTTATTATAACGCTTGTGATTGGGGTCCTGTTAGTACGCATCTGTTCTCCACAATAAAGTGTCACCTCCCACCTTAAAGCTGAGGGATTTCCTTTAGTTTTATATATATTACGCTGGTAACGTTTCATTGAAAGTTGATGTGATATGGCCCTTTTCCAGAAAGATTGCAGCCACACAAAGTACAGCACAGGGGTTTTATACACCATGAAAAAAAACTGCAGTGTCTGCTAAAAGTACATGCTCACAGTGGAAATACTACTATTAACTTACTGAAACACCCCATCAGGATGTTAAAAGCTGTGCGCTTTAGTTTTGCCATGATAAAATATTTAACAAGGCCTTTTGCTTTCCATGCACCTGAATATCACACCAATCATCATCTATTGCAGAGCGGCTGACAGAAAATGACACAGCTGCGGTGAAGTCAGCCACTTTGAAGCCTTCGGAACTTTAATAATGCAGCGAGTTACTTTATTTTGTGTCATTTTAATAACACAGAGATAATCTCAGTGCCATTACCTGAGCCAGGAAGCATACTATTTCAATGTCACGTATTCAGATTAGAGCGGCTCAGTCGATTAGGGGATGTTATGAAGAGTTCCAGATGGTAGACGCAAGAGATACGTCAGCTTTTAACGAAAGGACCAAAAATGAGCTTTAGCTACTTAAGATGCCCGAGGCTGGTTTATTGTGCAGTGAATGCTGTACAGTTAAATCTCCAATATCCTCTTTTGATTACAAAACATACATATCAGAGGTTGCTTTTTTCTTGCCTTTTTGGAGCAAATACGCGGGCTGAAACAGTCCTCGGATTACTGCCAGGGTTTCTTGGATAGGCTCAACATGGCACAACATGGTACCAAGCAGGCCACCTGTTATCTGCACTACGAGAAAGATGCTCTGAATATCATCAGAACGCCTGCATCCTTTTGTGCTTGTTGAAGCTCTGACTGCTCAAAAAATTTGTCTTCTTGAACAAGGACTTTAATAATACTAATGCCCAAAACACAGAAAATTGAATTTGAGTATAGCACCTAAATCCCGATAGTTTCTATTCTATGACATTAGTATAACAATTTTAGTGACTCAGTCTAGTTTTTATTCAAATTCACACAAAGCAAAACAAGAACAAATTTTCAAAATACCACAATTGGTTGAAAATAAAAAAATAAAAAAAATCCTGTTTTTCAATGTACGTTTATTCAATAAAAACTGAATTTAACATTACTGTCAAGTAGAGTGCGTGAGAGTGTGTGTGCATGTGTGATAGAGGCAACACAGAAAGGACAGAGGGTGGATTAATTTACACAGACTTCAATATTTTATTTACAGATGAATCATTGACATTTTATCTGTTGGCCTAGGTAGGTTGATGCAATATTTTTCTATCATTTTGAATCCATCCAGACTTGTGACGGGTCGTGTTACTGATGATTGTGATTATTTTCTCTCCGTTTAAAAACAAGAATCAAAATGTATTCCTGTAGAAGTCTTCCAAATAAAACATTGGTTTTGTTTTGTTTTTTTGTTTGTTTTTTTAAATGTTGGGGTAAAGGAAGAAAGGAAGTAAGCCAAGTGAAGAACAGGTTGTGGGGACAATAACTGAAGATTTCCTGGATTTTGGATCAATTGCCAACAGCTGAAGACGGTGAAACATGGCATGAAGATGAATATAGCTACTCTGTGAACACCTTTGTAGAACTTGAACTGATTTCTAGAACACAGAATAAGCTGATGCCCACGTTCTGCATTTACTTTGTTGCACTTTGGGGCTTTCCCCTCAATTTCATATCCAATTAAAGCACCGTTATTGCCCTGAAAACTCCCACAATATAACAAATATGTCTATCATTGGATTTAGATACTTCCAGTAATTTATCATTGAGAAATTAAAAAAAAATAAAAAAAATCCTAATATTACATCTCAAATTAGAAATTCTCTGTTCAGCAATCTATGCTGTTAGAAATGACACCAACATTACTACGTTTTTATTTTGGAATAGTGACGGGATTACGGTAAGGTTTGGAAACAGTGCAAGAAAGTTTTGACTGAGTCTCCAATTTAAAAGTTCAAACTCTCAGCTTAATCCCCGCCCAGAAAAACAGCCTTAAACAGCCTAACCCTTAAATCAGGGCCAAGTCCAAAAGAGCCCCTCCCATAAATGGCTTCCCTCTCTCCCACCACGGTTTTCACAAATTAAAGTAAAACGCACTGCATAGGCAAGGATAAACTGCTGTCAGCTGCTTCTTGCACAGAGCCAGAAAAAGAGCTGGGAGATTGGCGGATGTGGGCGGGGTCTTTAGCCTGGCATTTGCTTCAAAGGTGGTAAGATGTGATTGGATTTCTGATTGTAGCTCTGAGTGGAATGTTGAATGAATTAAGAAACCGGAGATAAGAGCTGACGGAGCGGCTGATTGGAGTGTTGTACAGCAGACGGCAACGAGTGCAGATGAGATGCAACATGAAGGGGATAAAGGCGGGGCTGGAGAAGAGGGCGAGTGTAGATCTGAGGTGTCCACTTTGAATCAGAGGGTACATTAAGGGAAGAGACGCCTTCAGACAGTGGGAATTCGAGATAGAGGATGCGTGTGATAGGAGGGAGAGATTGGGATTAAGTGGAAAATGAAGGAGGTGCCAGAAGTACTCAGTTACTGAGCAGCAGCTCTGTCGCCGTCTCCACGTCCCAGGATTTTGACGACAATGCCACTATTACTGCATTCTGCGGAGAAAAACAAAACCATTTACACATGCTGATTTATTCTGGGAGAGTTTAACATCGCAATTTCAAGAAGCTTACTTTTTCAAAACCCATGGCACAGAGTTTGTCTATTTTGCGTGTGTACTCCGGACTGGAGACGGGAGCGCCTGCGTAGACGTGAGACCAGAGTCTCGCTGTCTGTTTAAACATCTCTGGATTCTGCTTGTACTGTGTGGAAAAACAAGTGGGAAAAAAAACAGCTTTACATTTGTGTTAACATAATTTGCACCACCCTTCATAACAAAAACATTTGTATGTAGGTTCATCAATGCCAGGAGAAAAAGTGATCTAGATTTGAAACATTTAAAAAGCACAATGTTGGCATTGTGTTAAGAAATTAAATATCCAGGGTCGCAATTAACATTAAATCTATTGTTGGTAGTACAATAGTCACTCTCCTGTACCATTTTGTACACAACAGATTACCAACACGATAATTTAGGGCCAGAGGAAGTGGTAGAGCTGTACTTTGCCAGGTAGCCATTCCTGCCAAGCGCTCTGTTTCCATGCTGTGTAGGCATTAATCAGCTGAAATTTAGAGTGTAGATTTACCATCATTATAAACTATTAATAACAAAGCTGCTGAGTGAATGAGACATTCGATGCAGGTTCCTGTTCATACAATTTTGGGGGGGGGGGGGGGGGGAAAACCAA
>VUQR01023051.1:0-14892 GCA_015108515.1 Hemichromis elongatus | reverse complement strand
GTAGTAGAAGAAATCAAGAGGCAGGACACTGATAGATTCAAGGGACTCAGTTATGACCTGCTATTGTAGTCTAATTACAGCAGGTGTCATGTGGTCAAAAGTATATTTTTGCGTTTGTTCTGGGGCTGCATTTAATAGTGACACGTGGGCCAAAAATCATGATCACGGTGCACTATGACATCTCAGAAGCACGATAAAATATTATTAATATTATGATTTTCAAACAAATGAGAGAGCGAGAGGTGAGGAGGATGAGGGCACTTTGAGTATTCAGGCATTGCAGTGCACCAGAGAAGTGCACAGTTATCTGATTCCACTTAGCTTGGTGCTCCCCGTGCCAGTCAAATGCCAACAAATGCCAGCCTCCCTCTAACCTTCTCTTCCCCTCCTCCTCTCTGCCCTTGCCCTGATGCCGCAGGGATGCAAAATCTTTGGGACATCTTGTCTGTGACGAGACGAGTGTTGGAAGAGAAAGGTGGGAAAGGAAAGCATACAGAAAGGGGAATAAAACAAAATGAGGCGGGAGTTAGCTGTGGTTAAAAAAAAAAAAAAGAGAGGAATGGATGGAGGAGAGGAAAAGAGAGGAGGAAAACCTTTTTTTCATAGTCTCTGTGGTAATGAGACATTGCAAAAGGCAGACAGAATGACAGACAGTGCAAGAGAGCAAAAGAGGACAGCTGCTGGGAGAGAAACAAGAATGACAAAGGCTGAGAGAAAGCGACGGAAAGACAATAGCAGACAGAAAGATCTACAGGAGCGAGACAGCTGTTGTTCAACACCACAGAATGAGAAAAAAAAATGCACAAGCACTGAAAAGCAGGTCGGCTGCACAGCTCCAGCAGAACTTCTGTTTATACAAATAAAGCCTGCAGGGCTCTTTGAATGCCTGCGCCTATGTGTGTTTTGGTGCGTACATGCTTCTGCATGCATCTTTGTTGTGCGGAAGCACACGAGCGTACTTTTTGCTTGTGTTTGCATGCGCGTTTGCATGTGTGTGTGACAATTAGAATAATTGTCAAATGCATATAGCTAAGGGTGGGGTGGGTTGTGTTAGGGGGGAGCAGCTGTGCATCTGGAAGCTGACCCCTGTTGTTGCAATCATGAAAGCCAGACGACTGTATTTAAGTGCTTCTTTCGAGGCCTAAGGCAAGGAAATGTGGAGCTCAGCAGATCAGCATTAGCTTGTGTGTCTGTATTTGCACATCACGCACAAACTGTGTTTGTGTGATTCGGGGGATATTGCTGCTCTTTTCTGGATGCATCAGAGCTGTGGTTAAGCATTGCTTCCTCTTGTGCATGCCATGGGCGATGTTTTGTCCATGGAAAAGAATCCCAGCCAACTTTGCTGATGCAAGGTCAAACATGCAGGCACGAGCCCCGGGTAGCTTTGTAACAGCTGTTACCCCCACACACTGCCAGCCTGCCCCCTTCTGCCTTACACCCAAACGTCACGCTAATCTCCCGCTATTATGACAGCATGCATCGCCTTTGGTCTGATCAAATTCAGATGACAGTCTACACGGGTTTCACTCCCTGACCAGAGAGCATGCCTTCGGGTATAAAACAATCGTCTGCATTTTAAAACATGACAGACATCGGTCCCTCACATCCATCAGAATAAGTATAAACAAGTATAGACATTTTTTTTCTAACTGTTTATCCGCATATTTTTATGACATCTGAGCAGGGGAACAATCTGATTCTCTTTCTTGTGTAAGTTCTGCATGCAAAGGAAACTTTTTAAGTTGTGTTTTTGTATTCCAACATGTCAGGCTAGATGAATGAAAATCCAACAAAGGAGAGCTGTGCACATAAAGGTTTGTAATGAGGATAAATATAAAAAAATGAAATTTTTTGAATTTCAGAAAAAAGACCAAGGACGTATTAAACAGCCCTCCCAATCAAGTGGCGCAACTAACAAGACTACTGGAGGGCTGTTTTGGTTTGTGCATTTTTGCCTGCTATTTGTCTCCTAGTTGAATTCAGCTTTGCTCTCAGAGTGCTTTATGCCTTAGAAGTTTCAGTCATCACAGATCTTTAATTTAGTTCTGCAGTTACTCATTTTAAATATGATTGTAACACACCACGGCAGACCCGGCAGACTCGGTTGCTGTACACACATCCACAGCTGCAGCTAACCCGCTGCCAGCTCAACACAACAACAACAACAACAACCACACAGGACCCGGTGCAAAATACTTAAGGCGGCGGGGCATGATTGCGGATGCCGTGCAGGTGCGTCCACCTTCCCCTGCACGGCACCGCAGGCCACGCCCGCCACAATGATACACATTGAAATTGACTTGAGTAGATGAAATTCCCTTATAGCAGGTGACTACATATGCACAAGTATATTATGTCAGTGCATTTGTAGAAGTTTTTTTTGCTCTTGTTTGTCTTTCATGGTCCTTTACCACGGAAAACGCAGGTCCAGAGCTCAAGTATTCAATTGCCACAGCAGCACAGTGCCCATTTAATATGCCTGTGTTAACATACCTGTGTGTTTCCTTAGGCAAGACATTAACCTTGTACTTCCATGCTCATTACAGGAGAAAGATTTTTTTTTTCTTTTTCTTCCGGAAAACTACCAATACGAACTATACAGTGTTTCCCAAAACTTGATTGTCAACACAATTTTCTTGCATTTTTTTTTATTTTAATGAGAATGATTTAAATGATCATGTGTAAATGCAGTAACTGAGCCATAAAACATTTACCAGTTTTTCCTGTAACATGTTCTCACTGGTCAACATTGGCCAGTAAGAAGAGTAGTTTGCCAAAAGACAACTTTGGCAAACTCTTCAGGCAAGATATGTCCGATTTTAATTAGAGAAACTGCTCCTAGTTGGATAAAAATGGCACCTTTGCCACAGAATTGAATTTACATTTCACCCTCTGGAGCCAACATTAAGTCATAAAATATAAGAAATACAAGAGTTAGAATTCTAGGCCATCCTCTCAACTTACCAAAACCCTTCATTTCATCACTCTTAAAATCAATACTTCAAGATCAATATAGGGCGAATTGAATGAGGGTGGAAGAGAGCTGGGCTTTGAGAGTCAAAAATGAAATGAGGTTCTGTTTCAGTCCCATAACAAAAATAAAAATTGATGGATAAAATCACCACCAAAAGCCAGACATTTCAACCAAATTCATTGCAGTCTAATCACCAGCTGCCATTTGTTGATTATGATTATGAATGAAGGCTCTCCAGATGGAAAAAAGGAAAAAATAATAGTTAACAGCTGCATATTTATACACGTTTCTACACCCCCATGTTAAAACTAACTTTCCTCTCAAGACGGCATTGATTTGCTTTGCAAGTCATGAAGAGAGTGAGGTTTATCTGTTGTTAAACAAAATGTTAGTGTAGTTAAGACATATTATCTAAGTCACACTGAAGGTAGTTTTGTTACGGCCAGGTGTGTTTGAGGAGTGGATGCAGAAGCAGGAAACACGAGGGACAGAACTGCAGGTAAACAAAAAGCAAGCATTTTATTCTCGATGTTAGAAAAAAGGTAGAAACAAAATGGGAAAGGCCAAAGCTAAATTATAACCTAAAACTGGGAAAGCTAAAGCAAGACATGGAAATCTCTACATACAAGTCCAGGAACACAAGGTGCACTAAAGGCAGGGAGACAGAGGACTTAAATAGACAGAAGGGTCAGGAGAGTGACTATCTAATGTCCACTGGATATATTGTGAAACTGTGTAGCAAAGCAGCAGGTATAAAGGCCAATGATGCTGCCCTCCTGTATAGACTTAGGGATACCCTGAAGTCAGAGAGGATTTGAAGCACCAGCTGCTGCTCTCATGGAGGTGGTATTCTTTGGCCAGTTGTAGAAGAAACAGATTTAAATACTCATTCGTCCCGTTTTTGAATTTCATTATGTTATTCTGTGTTCTTTGGTGTTTTGTGAGTTATCTTGGTGCGGGCTGCAAGCAAACTGCCCCCTCAGGAATAATATCTCGATCGTGATTCCTCCATCATTGTTGCCATTAGATTTCTTTTTCATTTTTTGTGTTAATAACAAATATTAAAAGATTCTAAGTTACACGGTTCTGCTTATAATGTATTGTTTTTTTTTCTTTCCTCAGATCAAATTCAAGTGGGAAGTTTTTGTGTTGCCAAGTTGCTAAGTACACAATTCTCAGAATGGCTTTAACTTGAATTTAAATGTATCTCTGCCAGTTTTTTTTTCTTAAATCTCTACGATTGCTGTAGTTTTTTATGAAATATTCCCCCAATTGTGCTATATCCTGTGAAGCATTCATTTGCTCTTTCTTACAAAGTCAAGTAAATTGGTACTGTGACAGTAGTCACAGAACACTGTCTCCTTTTCCCATATAATTAGTATGAAACAGCACAGTCCTTTCCAGGAAGTTTCCTGGGAAATTATGCTAAAATTAGATGACAGATCAAATCAAACACACAAGTGAACCAAGTGTACACCCATAGATGGTATTTTGCCTGTGAAACAACTTTCCTCTGCAAAAACAAAACTCAAAACCAGGATTATACTGGAGACTTAATTAAATATACCGTATCAGTTATGTTCTTAAATGAAGTATCTATCGCAATGTTTGAATAAAAGTAGGACAAATGTAAGGATGCACGAAAGGGTGAAAATCTAAAGAAAAATGAACAAATGAAACAAACTTCGGTTATTTGCAGGAGGGCTCTCCATTTTTCTCCTATATGCTACAGCTCTGTTCTGTGCTCTTGAAAAGAAAACAGCTTTTGTAGTCACTGAACCACACTCCACCTCATAAATGAACAGGAAGAGTGAAATAGAGGCACATTTGTAAAGACTCTTGAGTCATTGTGCTTTATTAGTTCTAAGTTAGAAAAAGCAAGGAAATGTGCAAAATTGAGACCTGACTTCAAGATGAATAGAGCCCATTGAAATCTCGGCTGAGGTTGAAGTTTTTCAAGTACATATCTTGCCTTATAAATAAAGCAAGCAAAATTTCTCATCATCCTGAGACTACACGTTTTCCTGTGACATTTCTCTGGCTGGAACTGAATCTCCTTCTGTTTGTCTTTTTTGTTGTTTGTCAGACAATGAATTCACATAAAGTCTGAATTCAAATGAGGAGCCACTTCTGTTTCGTAATGTCACAGTGATAGCATTTTTTTTTTCCTTCATATACACCTAGCTACTGTGTTCTGTTGAATTCCATGGTACAACATCATAAACCAAACTGCCACAAGAACAAAAGTAATAGATTATTGCAGAAATTGTAGTGAGCTTAGTTTGAAGATCATATTTTTTATAAATAGCTTGCACACTGCAAAATCACTGGAAATATATTTAAAAAAACAAAACAAAACAAAACAGGAAAACATATCAAATTTTAGGTCGGGTGCATGGTAGTAAATAGTTTTTTTTTAGTCATTGTTAGCCATGATATTGTGATGTGTTAATTACATAAACTCTGTTTAAACGTTGAACTATAAAGTTTTTTTTATAGGCGTCGTAAGAATGCACAGTGAACCATGCACAGCAGCGGGATTGCCTCTAAGAGAAATGCAGCCATCATAAATGCACTTGTGCTTTACCTGCTGTGACAAGCAGGATATGAAATTAACACCCGCCAAGCACTAAATGATTTTCCATTTAGCGCCTAAATCTCAGAAAACCATCTGAGAGTTACCTGATTTACCAAAATAGCCCTGTAATAAAAGCCTATGCTGACTGTCTGCACTGTAATCACACGTAATTCATCCTGTGTCTGAACACATGAAATCCTTTAATAATATTAAATTAAACTAAATTATGCCCCTTAAGTTTTTGTTTTTTCCTTAATAAAAATTGTATTAATAATAATAATAATAATAAACCCCTATGTCACACAAGTAATGTAATGTAATTATTTTATGAAAAATAACAACAACAAAAAAACCAAACAATTCATCTAACACAGATGTGTGTCATCCACTATTACTTTAGGGTGTTGAGTCAAAAATGTAATTTCAGACAATGGTGGCAAGTCAAGGTGTCAGCTGTCAAAAGTGTCTTTTCTGATGATAAATTATGAGGCCAGCTAATGCAGTGATGCATTTCCAAACACAATAAAGAAGGACACAGTTAAGCTGGAAAGCTCAGACTGAATCATTTCCCGTCAGAAGTGCACTTCCTTTTTCTTCAAAACGACTCTGGAAATGTTTTGGGAGATGAAAATGCATTCAACACATTTGAGTTGCAGGTGTCCCTGAAGTGGGATCCAGGGACGTGTCTGAATAGCATGTCAAGAACATGCACTTGAAATGCTACAATCAAACGTGTTTTTGCTTGTTTATTCAAGGAAAACATCGCGTGGCAAAAACGAAAAAACAGCATAAAATCTCAGCGATCAAGAAACGACAAAACACGATGAAGATTTTTGTCAAATAGTGAAGGATTTTTTTTTTTTGCTTTACCTTTCTGAATAAAGCCTCTCAGTCTTCTAAACAAGTTCACACCTCCATGCTAGAATGTGCATGAATTTGAAAATATTTTATTCTTTCTTTCTTCCTTCCTTTGTTTTTTAAACCAAACCCCACACAAGTTAAGAGAAGAGCAGACAATATGATTCATAAAGGGAATGACTCATCTCCCAAGTGTGTTTGCTTGTTGTGAGATGAGCGCACAGAAAAACGTCTTTATATTAGAGTGAAACCTTAATCGTGTTTCCACATTTTGAAGACATGAAGGGAGCAGCCATGCCTGTCTCTTTGCTTCTCGCTACAACTAACCTGAGCCTCGGTTAGTGAGGGACCCTAAACCAGGCAAAATGCACTGTAGCCTCATTATGTCACTTCTCGTCTCAGTATAATGTATTCATGCTACACAGTGTTTTCTCTTTCCGAGCGCCTATCTGATGTTCTGCACAACACCTACAGTACTCGTCTTTCTCATAGCTTCCTCGAGATATTGCGTAAATCAAAAGCATGTGTTAAACAGGGACATGTCTGAATCACATGTCCAGTTGATGCTTGTTAGTGTCACAGATGTGATTGTGCAGTCACTTTTAGTTGTTGTGTCTCTTTGTATCTTTCCATGGCAGAACAGTGTGGCTCCGTCATGTCACTTTATGCAAAGTGACATCAGAAATAAAAAAAACTATCAACAAGAGCAGGAGGAATAGTGGTATTATCAACATGGTCTTAATCTCTTTCTATTGCATGGTTCAAACCAACAACAGTTTACTCTGTATTGGGTTTGCAGGAGACTCGAGTCTGTATTTGCAGCTTTTGTGCACAGCGTTATTTGTGTTGCATGTAATTCAAAATGCTGACTCCATATGTGCTTTTCCCTTGTGCGATTCTCACTGTGAAACTGTTTTGATTTTGTTTGGCTTTGATGTTCTTAATACTAACATTTCATGTTTTTGGCATTGCTCTTTAAAACGGAACACTTTTATTTCCTGTCTGCCAGCTATTGTGCCGTCGCCCATGCTCATGTGGATTTATGTTGATCACCACTGTGGGGATAGCTGATAAGTTTCCGTTGGACAGGGATAAACACGATTGTTATTTGAAAATGCTGAATTAAAATGATACTTAAAAAAACACTATAATATCAGTTCGGTGCAGGACAGCACCTTGTTGCATAAACTCTTTATCATTTCATCTCATTCAAAAATCCAAACAGAGGAATCCAATAAGCGTGTTTGAAAGATTACAATTCAGCTTTGTGAATAAACTGGCTGACTCTACTGAAAGTAGTGTATGGAGAGAAATGAAGCAAGCATGAGCACAGACACTGAAGTACACTCCTAACATCATTACTGTATTGAATGCTGTGGATACTGTAAGCAAGCATTGCTAACTAAGTCAGAGTGTTTTTAAAGTCACTGCTCAAAACTAAAACTGTCAGGACCTCTTTAGCTGAGATCGGAGCCCAATTCCAGTTTGCCCCCCATATTTTATGGTCCATGGTTTGAACATATATATGATGATTACTGTGAAATTTTCAGTCTGATTTGTTCAAGATATATTTTCTGAAAAATGCTCTGTCAACCCACTTTGTCTAGTTTTTCACACACTGAAATCTGAACATGAATATCTCCAAAACTATTAAATAAGAGCATGAAATTTTACTTTCTTTCTTCTTTTTACACATACTTTAAGAGGACTTTAGTGCAGTAGAAATCAAATATGGGCACCATGATAGATGCGTACTTTGATTACATTTGTATAAGTAGGTAATGAATCAACACCAGTTGGCTATTCCATAGGAGCCTAATATTGACACCACTGTGGATCGAACTGCATCTTTGTCCATTGTGTCACATAATTACTATTTTTTGAAACCATATCTCACTATATCACTATTATACAGTGGAACATATAATCATACAGTTTTTTGTTTCTTTCTAACTTTGTGCAGTTTCTTGTTTTGTAGAGCATTTTAACTGCATATCTGCAAAACACGAAGTGAGGCGCTCGTCTAGGGGGCGTGTCTGCTCTCACAGCATGCCCGTCTGTGCAGGGCGGTGTGCTTGTTGTTGGTGAACACAGAGAGTCTAATCCATGGGTTGACACTCTGTGTGAAACAAGAATCAAATTAATATGAAACAACATGACCTAATTGTAAGTTTGAAACTTTCTCAGCTTAATAAGAACTTTATCAAAACTAAAATGACTAAAAGTTTTGACCGGAAAATTTGTTTTGACCTCATGCTGGATATTATAGGAATGTACAAACTTTGTGCAAGACTTTTACATTAAATATGAATGTACCTTATTTTAAGTGTTTAGTTGAAATCATATTTTTTTAAAACAAATTAATAATATTCAAAAATGCAAAAGAGTGCAAATGTGCAATTATTGAATAAATTTAGTCCAGTTTCCTTGTTATTGGTGTGTCTAGAGTATACATTTTAAGTCTGAAAACATATTAAGAATGCTCATAATGTCTGTTGAAATAGATAAATAGAGCAAAATAAAGTAAAATAAATATATAAAATAAAAAAGTTGTACACTTTACGTTATTAATGTTGCAACAACATGTAGATTGTAGGAATCCTGGTAATGTTGGCCCTTTAACTCTCATATTCGATATTTTTTCAATACAAAGAAAGTGTTAATGCCTTTTTTAATTTGTAATTTATTAAAATTACAAATATTTCTTTCAACTCAAAAGTAAATTTTTTTGCTGAAATGACAAAATTATAAAAAAAAAATCTATCTAATCGAGAAATCTGTGGAAAAGAGAGTTTATTAAAGAGAAATGGCTCTTTCCAAAATAAGTTCTGGGATATATTCTGAGCAGCATATTAAATATATCAAGTCCCCATAAAATGAACCACGCTCTGATGGACCGCCCCTCACACTTATCTTCTGACTTGCTTCTCACTTATTTTCTGCTCTTGGCAGAATATAAAACAAACACACCCAATCCCTAAAATGAAAGCTAATTTAGATCGATTGTTCTCTGGTGTACAGAAAACAAATGAAAAATAAATCAGGTAAAGCTGTACTTCACATATTTTCTGCTGTGCATACTTAGCACCATGCAAAACAAAAACACCACCAAGAAAAAAAATAATAAATAAACACAGCCGTCTCTAATTTGGCTTTTGTCTCCTTGTACAAAGCAGGAACTGCGTTATTGGTGAAATAAGTACTCTTAGCATTTTCTGAAACCCGGTGTTTTCTATAACAGAATAGGGTCGTATGTCGATAGCAATAAAAGTAGCAATTGCCTTGTCTATTACTTTTGTCCTCCTAGAATCATGTGCTAACAGCTGTCTAAATGACTCGGGTAAAGTTTGTAGCATGCGTGCGTGTTGTTGTTTTTGTCTGCTTCCACTCATCTTTGCACTAGGGTGATGTCGGCATAAATGTGCCGTCATATTCATTGTGTTCCCACCGATGTTGAGCATTGCGTGGCACATCAGACATACTGTTGAACTTTTTTCCATGACGCGCTTACTATCAGGGTCTTACTTCACATGAAAACCAAAGTAGTTCCAAACGCCAGATCTGAATGACGGTGCAGAAGGTTACATTTCGGGTAGCATTGAGGCAGTTGCCGTGTTGCAACGAGCTTAACTTCTGTCTCGCTAGCTTGAGTGGATGCATATGGGTGGCGCTCAGTGGATCTGCGCTCGAGAATGCAGCCTAGGCGGAGTAATCGAATGCCGCTCTCAACACAGACAGCTTCGTCAGTTCAATACATATGTGTACCGAACCGAAAGCACACTGTATCGAACGGTTCAATACAAACATATAATATGTATATATATATATAATATATATATGTGTGTGTGTATATATATATGTATATATATATATACACACACACAGACATACATATATATATATATAATATATATATATGTGTGTGTGTGTGTGTGTGTGGTGCTGGCATGTGAAATGTGTATAAATATTCCTGAATCAAAGTGGCATGAGCTCCTTTGCTGTAGTTTTTTAATGTGCCACAAGATGTCATTGTGTGCTGTATTCCAAAAAAAAAAGAAAATCAGCTCTCTAAGAAATGTAGATCCTGTTTGCAAAGCTGTTGCAAGTCCACATCAATGAAATCAGCCTGGCTTTCTTGTTTTTGCCACTTTCATTTGACCTTTCTCTTTTCCCAACATATGGCATGCTAGTTTTATGATCTTTAGCTAAAAAACCTATAATGTGGGCATAATGTGTCATTACATAAGGACCCAGTGACAGCCTGACCCTCCTTGACCCTAATGAGGATGACAGAGCCTCCTCTATCGACTCTATCAACATCATTAGATGTACACTCTCATTGCTATTGATTTTGAATTTTCCAGGTTGCCACAACACTTTGTTGTGTTTCTTGTTTGCTCAGAGCAGAGCGGTATAGCTGACAGCCACTGCCCTCCTTACGGTCCACCGTAGCAGGCTCACGGCTCCCCATTAGCCTTCTCGCTCAATGTGAAATGACAAAGTGTCCAACCTAAACAAGCAATGATATATCTAATTTGTCATCTGTCATATGGACAGTTTGAGGATGGACAATGATTCTGACAGCCAAAACAACGAAAATGAGTCTCAGACTCTTGACGGTGGAACTCTTAACGCACAAAATGGAAAGATTCAAATGTTGTTGTTTAAATACATGTTCACTGTTTAACGTTACACTGCCCTAATAAATCACCAACAACATAACAGAAGAAGCAGCCATCTGCCCAAAATGAGGCTCAAAGAAGAAACTGAAAAGCACTAAAGACGCAGACTGAGCATCTACCCTACCAGAATATCCACTTAACACACCGAACCATCCGAGTTCAAAAGAAATGACGAGGCTTTGCTTATTCTCTCACTGTAAGAGACAGTAGAGCAGAGTGAAGCAGCAGAAGCAGGAGCACCGATTTTGCTGTGTGCATTTGACAAAGAGAAGCTCTTAACAGCCTTCTTGCCAGGCTAAAGCGCCTAGTGGGGATGATGAGCATGATAAAGAAGCTGAAATATACTCATACGTGAAGTGAGCCCTCACCAATGCTGACTTTAGGCTTAAGATAGCGAAACAAGGCAATTGATGAGCATATGATTTGAAAAAAAAAAACCTTAACATGAAGCAATTTGATTATCTTAGTTATAATTATTATTATTATCTTCCTCTTTATTTAAATCTTACTGTTTTTATAAGCAACAATAACCTCGTAGTATTAACTTGAGCAAGGCTTCAATCCACAGTGCAAAAGCTCCTTGCACCGGAGCGAAATGCTCTGCAGCTTCCATGCATTCTGTCTGATCATGTAGGTGTATGTGGCTTTCTTTTGGTAAAACAAATGAACGTGTGGGTGAGTGGTGCAATACATACATAAAGACGAAACCAGATCATGGCTAACCGCTTAAATTTTTTTCCAGTATTTCATCTCAAGCACAAAAGCAAGCTGTCATTGGAGCAGAAATAAAGACAGAGCAATCGAAGGGGTAAATAAATAAAAAAAATTGTCCTTCTCTATACAGTTGCAAATTTGTTCTGCCGTGCTTTTTGACTGACCAGCAGAGACCCTCAGCACAGTGCAGCCGTGGCATCGGTCTTGCACTGGGGCAAGCTCTGCTTCGCACACTGTGCCCTGGGAGACACTTGGCAGGATCAGTGTCTCTGTGGCTGCATACAAAGGCCTGATGGATGCTCATGCCCTTGAGTGGAGATCATCTGAGCTCTCCACTGGATCACTAATCCTGACACACAGCACACACTGCTGCACACATTCATACAGGCATCACACGGTATGGTGAATGGGCACTTGTTAAGGTGGATGACTTGAAAAAATATTGAGGAGGCTCGAAAGGACTTGTGAGCAGAGGGGTTTAGCTTATACTGTAACTCCATTTTGGAGACTCTCGGGGCTAACGTAAGATACAGCAGCCATAAGCTTTTCATCCTTGAAAGCGCACCGACACACACACGCACAATAAACACACATCCACATTATATAAATATTTATATGGGCTGAAAAAAAGACAAATGTGAGTGGTTAAACCAAATCCAGGGAAGAAGATGCTCATGTCAGATGTAGCCATACATAAAACCAATAAAGTGCATGCGAAGCTGCTGACTTTGACTACATCTTGTCAAATGTATAATTCATTGGAGGAAAAAAAAAAGAAGCACTAACTAGGGAAGCCTCGAAAGTGCTGAAGAAGAGGGCAGAAGGTAAGCTACAGAGCAGAGAGCAGGGAGGAGTAGAGTGAGCAGAGTGGGAGGGATGGGGGGAGGAGGCAAAATGAGATAAAGGAAAGAGGAGGCTGGGAGAGAGGACCGAGTGAGGGATTACAGAGGTGAAGGAGGCAAAAAGGACAAAAAAAAAAAAGTTTGTGGAAATAGGAAGTGGATTGAGGGTGACAACAGGGAAAGGAGTGATGATCAAAAGAGGCTAGCAAAGAGGAGGTAACAGAAATGCACTGCATGTCCTCCTTACCACACAAGAGAATGTGGATTTATTGCAGCAATTTTCTCAAAGATAGAAGTAAGATTAGCTGCTTTTCCAGCATAAATCCTTTTCACTATGCGCATGATCTGTGTTCGCGCCTCTCAAATTACCAACCCATCCTTCTCTGACTCAGTGCCATACAGGGAGGGAGAGTCAAAGGTATTGTCACTAAATATAAATCTTGTGACGTCTCCTCGATATGCCCTAATATTCTAGTTCTAAATGTTATGTAATGACACTTGCGTATGATTCACCGGCATCATATGTTGCAATTTATTGCCTTTTTTTTTCCCTTTCCCAGAGATTTTAGTGTGGGAAGGAGCAGAAAATTACATAAGCTGTTAAAAAGTCCAATTCGCTTAGGAGAATCGATTGAAATGCCGAGTGTTTCCTGGTCATTTGCTCCATGAATTATAAATAACAAGATCACAGTCGAATCGCAGTTACTTTAAATTTCATCTAAGCCAAAACTTGAACCTGTCAGTGTAGGAGGATAGAGAAAAGTAACAGTATCATAAGAACTGTAAAAGAAAGAAAGGGACACAACTTCTGCACTTTTACCTCGAGGATGAAATCATCTTTTATCCAAAATGGGCTTTCCTCACAAATTTGTACTAGTTCTGGCTCTTTTGCTTTAAGACATCCTTTCTCGACGTCTCCAGAGGAAATTCAGTGTGACTTTTCTCACCAAAATACTCAGCCCACCGACTCAGTGGGGTATGCCTTTTAACCGTCAAAGAGCATGGCACAGCAGCGCTCCGGTTCTAGTTGGTGTGCTCTGTGTAGCGGTATCAGATATTTGTCACTCACTGGCTGACTGTGGCTTCACCCACACACCAAAACTTTGTGCAAAGACCTGCACAGGAACGCGGCATTGTTCACATAACTTGTTATACAGCATGTGGGTGTCACGAAACAGCTCGCTCAGGGAGCTGCTTGCCTGTCATCTGCTACGTGGTGGCAAGCCACACTCCTCACCTGCAGTTCAGCCTGCCTCCATTAAAGTTTAATAAAGCACATTTAAAGGAATACACCAGGTTTTGTGGCATATCCAAGTGAACTGTAGGCTCTCTTGTAAATATCTGGTTTGTGTTTGGCAAACAATCCCCAATGACAAAGGTTTAGCTCATTTTGCTGGGCGAAACGGTAATCTGGGCGCTCCAAGAATAGCCATTTCATTTGCCAGTCTAAGAACTGCTTAGCCAGTCAGTCAATGCATAACTTTGCACATCTATGCGCACTCACCTTTCCTTTTATAAACCAACCATCTGTCTCACAAGTTCTTGGCAATACTTCGGTTTTCTGTGCCAGCTTTACAGTAAGCCTTTTCACACTTTGAAAGCGATGCAGAATCCTGGAACCAGTTGGGTGAAAAACCCACAGTTACCAACTGTGGTCTTTTACTTACAGTCTTGTTTTTCGCCTTGTCCTAAGCTCAGTGAGGTAAAATAAAATGCACGAGGTGCAGGTGTTCCAGGGAGGAAAAAATACCTTGAAGCCCTTTCCCACCCCCACCCCCTTTCTCTCTCTCTCAATGGATTTGTCACACTGCATGGTGCAAGGTAACAAAAATTGCTTTGCAGAACCGAAATGTAGCTATCTGCGTGGAAGTTCTCTCGTTAGGGAAGAATGTGAAATGGTGTGAAATCTGCAAACAAAAAATGTGTTTAATGTACTTTGCTGTACACACGCGCAGTGTGTCTCCCTCCTCATCTGACTGCACCTACTTATCTCTGTGTTTAACCACTAATCTCTGTTGCCACGGAAACTGAGAGCTTGATAAGCAAATGAATGTAATGTGCCACAGTTAAGCGCAAATTTACGTAATACATCTGAAAGGACCAGCTGCACTCACGCCTGCTCCACAAATTAAGAACAAATGGAAATCTCAGATGATCAGCACCTTCACTCGCCTGTGTGTGTGTTTGTGTGTATTTTTGCTTCCCTCTTTTTTTGTCATCACTTCCTGCCAGAAACTGCAT